>JAKLMY010000160.1:0-67875 GCA_022814645.1 Ganoderma meredithae
TCATATCCCTGGGTTAGACTGGACAGTCAGCGTCAAGGATCAGACGACGAAGAAACAACGCACCGGCATAATGACAAACACATGCACTACAAAAAAAGCAAGTACGATATGATGAAACTAAACAGGTCTAGGATATACAATGGGAGTCTGGTGGATCAGCGCGATCGGACGACTCCGCGGCCTCTCTGCAGGTAGGTAGATAGCACAGATATGCAAATATGCAAGCGTAAAGTGTTGAGCGTTGAGCGTTGAGGCTTGGGCTTGAGCACGAGCGCGACGAAATGTTCATGTTCATGCAGCATTCCGGATCGTGGCGAGCGCCGTTCAGTCGAAGTGCATATAGTGGCCCTTGACCCGCATCCGACACAGCTCGCAGTCCGCACGCGGCCCCATGGTGAACCGTTGCTTCCTCACAGACAGAGGCCCTACCAATGCTGCCTGGGCCGTATCCCGAGGCTCCTCGGGAGGCGGGACAAACATAGCAGGCGCTGCGCACGAAAGGCCGGGGGAGGGCGGCGGCCCGGGAGCAGGAGGGCCATCTCCCCTGTTGACGGAGACCAAGTCGGGCGGGAAGAGCTGCACGGGGGACGGGGTGGCCGCGTGGACGTGTATGGAGGGTATGTGCAGTTGGTTTGGGTTCTGGAACTGCTGCGCCGCCTCGCCGTGCGGGTAGAGGACGGTGGCGTCTGGAGGGCGGAGATACTGGGACTGAGATGGTTCGGGCAGCGTGAGGGATGGTCTTGAAGGAGAGATGGGCACGGTGGCGTCGCTTTCGGACTGAGTGGGCCGAGAAACGGCATGGATGAAGCAGGGTACAAGGGAAAGTGCTGAACGAAAGGGCGCGTACCATTGGCTCATCTACCATAAGCTCGTCTATGTGCACATCTCCGAGGGCCTCCACAGGGGTGCCGAAGCGGCTTTGTTCCAACGAGGGGCTTTCAAGGCGCAGGTCCTGCGTTTGGGAGACCCAATCTTCGGGGCTGCCTCGGAGACGCATCGCTGCCGGGTGAAAGGGTGGGAGCGGAATGGGCACACTGGTGTCGTGCGAGCTCGAAAAACGTTTCTGGAGTAAAAAATGTGGAATCAAAAGACGAACCAGTGTCAAAAGCTGTATTCTTGAGGGTTATGGGCAGATAAATGGCGTACGCACAGAGGGCCGGTCGTACTGCGTAGGAGAGGAAGGGGACCGGGCGCGTTTTGAAGACCGTGTACGGTACGGCGCAGGTGTCGGGGCCACGTCCATGTCCATCGTGAAGGATATTCTTGCTGCTGTGATGTGTATCTATCAATGAAAAGGTTTGAACGGATCCAGGCTAAGATATGGCAGGTGGGAGAGAGGGCGGTGAGATCGGAGGTGCAGAGGCGTGTACGGGGGAGGAAGACGGGGGTCCCTAGGATGGGCACAAAGAAGCCAGTCGCAGCATGAGAACAACGAGTGCAATCAGTAGCCGCGGGTGGTTACAGCTCACACAAAGCTCACTTTCTCTGGCGCTGTCCTTGGCGGCGTTGGCGCGTCCAGATCACGATCACGGGATTTTCCGCGTCACGATCCAGGCGCTTGAAATGGGCGTCTAGGTATCTATTTGCAGACAACGTTATCCGAGGACCCCGAGGACAACCTAACCTTCCCTGCGCCTCCCCAAACGTTCCGCTGTCCTTTCGTATGCTCGACACGTAGACCAATGTTCCACCTATGTCTTCTATTTCTACATGTTTTCTAGCACACCAACGACAGCAAGTGTATATGTACATGGGAGCATTCAACAGAAGAGAGCCTACGTGAAGCAAATGAGCAGCGAAAAAATCTTTAGTACAAGTCATTCAGTGCAGATCTCCATTTCGCAATCCAAAAACGTCCGAGTCTGATTCTACCATGGTATTTGTAATTCTTTTATCAGCAAACAACTGAGCGGGGGATGGGTGGGAAGGTGAGGGGTATATGTGGGGCGTGGCTGTCGCTCAGCCCTGGACGTTCAGGCCCGCGCGGGGGAGCTGAGGCTCCTCAGGCTGGTACGGCTCGCCGCACTCGGTGCGCATGAGGTCGTTGAGCCATGCGCCCTTGGGCTGGAGCTTCACGCCGCGCGAGACGTACATGACCGCGAGGTACATCCACGCCGCGGCGTTGCCGACCGTGCCGACCTCGTCCGAGACGTGCGTGCGCGCGTACTCGGACATGGTGTCGTACAGCTCGTCGTTCGTGTACAGGTCGAACATGTGCTGCGCCACCGCCGCGTTGTCGCCAGGTGTGCACAAGTACCCGCTCTTGCCGTGCACGATCTGCAACGGGATACCACCCGTGCGGCAGGCGACGACGGGCTTGCCGGCATGCAGTGCCTCGGAGACCTTAACCTCGAAGCCCTCGCGAGTGGAGAGCTGGAGCGCAAACTTGGAGTTGTCCATGAGAGCGTTGAGGACTACCGCCGAAACCATCAGTCAACACATTATGGGCTACAAGCACATTACTTACGCTGGTCGCTCGGAGGGCAGCGCATCACTACGAAGTCCTTGGCGTAGTCCGCGTACTGGGTGTGGATGAGCTGGATGGTCTGGTCGTAGATGATGCTCGCATCCGGGTCATCAACCGCGCCGTGACCGCAAATGAGCATCTGTGGTGGCTCGATGTCGGGCTGCTTCTCGGCCATGAGCTTGCGGAAGCGCGCATACGAATCGATGACGTTCGGGATGCCCTTCGAGGGATCGAAGCGAGCTATCTGGACGATGTAGTCCCGGGCGGGCCAGCCTAGTTCGTTCATCTTCTCCTTCACGCAGAGTTGGCGGAACTCGCCCATGTAGTACTGCGAGTCCCATTCGTCAAGGTGCTTGTTGAGACCGTCGTGCCAATCGGTGGCGGCGCCGAGGAGGGCGAGCTTCTCTGCCGGCACGTCACTGGGAACGAACTTGTTGACGGGGTGGGAGATGAACATGTCGGCGTGCTGGATGTTGTTCCAGAGGTACTTCCAGACCTCCTCTTGAGGTGAGCCAGCGACGTGGACGAGGTCACTACGGATCTCGATGTGCGAACGGTAGATAATGGGGAGGTCAGGGCGGACGCGCTTGATCAAGGGAATAAGCCCAGGCATCTGCGGGTCATCTGGGACAGAAAGGTAGGGATGAGTGGCTCGATGAGACACAAGTGATCGAGAAGGGCCTTACCGATGAACGCAATATCGACGCCACCCTCAGCCAAAGGACCACCCTCGGCAGTCCATCGGAGACCGTTCTTGAGGATCCAAGAGTCGAAGCCCTCCTTTGCCTCCTTGGTGAGGCGGAGGTTGGGGTCTGCGACACCCTGGAGGATGTTGTGGTTGTTCTTGGTCGTCCGGAAGACGCTGGGGGACGGGTTAGGAACGTACCTGCGAAAACGGGTCAGTCTGGTCTGTCACTGCTCTCACGGACGGTGGAGGGAATCGAGGAACAGTTCCCCGGGACCGGGTTTGGTTCAGCCTCCGCCCTCCTTGACAGAAGGGAAGGCAGGATCGGGACCAAGACTCACCATGCGCAGTCGACGTCGAGGAGAGTTAGGAAGCGGATGAGCGCGTGACGCATCTAAAATCGGATCCGCATCAATAGACACGACGAACTGGCCATGAAGGGGAGGGACGCACCAAAGCCACTCCGCCTGTAGACAGAAAATGCAGGGATCCGATCAGATAAGCCGTCCGACATGAAGATAATGGTCATCGGGGACAGATAAGATTGAGAAGCACGTCGAAGCTGACAGTGCGGGGTAATCACATGAAAAAGGCCATCCGGGGAAGGCCAAGGACCCTGAATGCACTGGAGCGGGGGAAATGGAGAAGACACGGGCGTGGCACAGAACGCGCGGTGGGGCAAAAGAGACGCGGCGGGAGGAAGGCTCACCTCCCTGCGGGGTAGACGAAAAGAAGCCTATCTTGATCTTCTTCTCACGGAGCTCGTCCGCCAGCTTGATCACAGAGTTCCACGTCCCCTTGCTCACCGCTTGCCGGTATACATCGATGTCGTCAAGCAGGTGGATCTTCCCACCAGCATCGACCGCAACCTGGTTGCGAGGTCCAATCGACAGACGCGGGTTGTTGCCAGGACCGAAATACATGATACATTTCCGCGCTGCCGAATCAGCCTGCTCGTCGACCGTCCGCGGGATCGGGAGCTTGTTCTGCGCGCCCACAGAAAGGTTCGTCTGGCCGGCGGGCAGTTGCCTCGGGTCATAGTACACCGTAGGTGTCTCCGCTCCCGACGGCACATATGAGCCCGTCGTAGACGAGATGCGGTGCTTCACGTTCGGGCGAGTCAGAGAGTCGGTGTGGAAGGGCTTGATGTTGAAGACAATCGGGACGATGTCCATGTCTATCCAAAGGCGCGTGCAAAGGTTTGGTGCCTGATGAACACAGTTAGAAACATCTCATGTGAGGACGGAGGCAAAATTGGGATTGGGTACGCGCGGAATAGCGCGACTTCGCAAACGTTCGTTCAATGCGCCACGATCAACGATCCTCGCCGAAGTGAGCTGCGTGAGATATAGCAGGTCTACGACGATCTTTAACGCGCTTCTCGTGTTCCATGCGCACTCAGAGGAACAACGCAAAGGGCTTCGGCGAAACCCAAAATGAAATCTAGCTGGGGCCATTCCGGTTTACGCTTCGCAGAAGCCGTCGAAGAAGTACAAGGTGCAACTAGCGTCCCGCACAACCGATCCGTTCGGCACTCGGTCGGACAGTGATTGAACCTCTGATATGACAATTTTCTCAAGGCGGGAATGTGGTCGAAGGGCAACAAGAGGATTTGAAAGGAACGCACCTCCCGCAACAAGCTGACGGTGACGCCAGCACCGAGGAACTTGCACATGTGCTCGGAGGAGAACTTGCGAAGGACATCGAGGGTATGTTTCTCGATTGCGGCGGCCTGCTCTTCAGGATCCTTAGCATCATAGGGAATAATGGAGGAGGCAAAGTCGGTGTTGTAGACCGAGTCGTGGACAGAGATCGCGATTTCAAAGCCGGTGTTGTTGTTGACCACTGCGCCGGCTACACCCGCCCACATCGGCTAGAGGATCGGGATAGCCGACGGATAGGCATCAGCAAGAGGCGGCGATGAATTGAGAGATTAGATCGCGCGCACCGTAAGGCTCGAGTAGGCGAGGACATTGGGCCTCTTGGCAGAGATGACGCTGGAAAGCCTGCGGCGAACGACATCGGAGGGCTTGGACTGGAACTGGTGGGGAGGGGCCATGGGTGGATGGTGCTTTGTGTGGACGAGGGCAGAGAAGGAGGGATGGGGGGATAGACGGGATTATATAGTGTTCACGGAAGGGCTCCTGCCGTGGGGCATGCAAGGAACATGTGCAGGGACAGAATCCTCGGTGGACCAAGGCCACTGCAGCCAGACTCCTCCTGGCTTCCCGATCCCATCGTCCTCATCGACCGGCGCCTGACTGCCCTCGCGCCGTTTCAAGTCGCCGCGCTCTCTGTCCGACCACATCTCCCCTGGGCCCGCCGCTTCTTCCTCCATCCACCCCCCCCCCGACGCTCATTACCGTCTGCGCTCTTCCTCTTCCCCGGCCATCCCGTGGTTGCCCCCTTGGCGGCCGCTCCATGCGCAAATAGAGCCCAGAATGGCATGCTGGTTGCGTCCTGTCCTGGGGAGGACCCACCTTCCTGTCCGCTTGGGAAACCCTGGCCACCCCGCACTGCGGCCTTCTTCATATTGAGAGGTCATGGGTCCGTCTCCCCCCACCCCGCATTGCGCCGCGAACGCCACACTTCAGAACCCTGCGGATCCCCCCGTGTCAATCTCAGGTGCCCGTTCGCTGAGCCCATCCCCTCGTCGGCATTTCGTCCGGCGACCATCCCATGAGAATCGCAACATGTCCCCTGCGCGTTCTAACCCCTCCGCCCTCACTCGGTGCCTGGCCACTGTACGCGAGCGTGCTACGCGTCTCTCGGAGCTTACGACACCGTCGTGCATGCGTTCACCATATGTATATCTGCAGTGGACCTTCGCAGCTGGACAACCTCGGACCTGATAAGCTCTCTACAGATCGTTCGAGGCTCGAGCTCGCCCCATTGCGTGCGATGCCGCCCCTCCCATCCAAGTAAACACTGCCAGAGGCGTGCCACTTTCGACCGGGGTCCACAGCAGTCCTTATGTCCGCACGCCCGCAGTCGTAACCCTCGAGTCATTGGACCACCCAGCCCAGTCTTCGGACGGGGGATCGAAAGGGATTTCAAGATCCGTCTGTCGCAAGTGCCGTAAGAAGCCGAAGCGAGCATGAGTAGCCCCACACGTGTAGTGGCACGACGTCGGACTCAGTGCGATGGAACACTTGCAACGCCCAGCGGAATTTCTGCGACGACCGCGGGTTGCGCGGCCATGAATATCATTCCTGTGCAGATCCGCCTATTGACTGAGGCCCACCCAGTCTCAGGCTGCTGAGGCTGGATGCTTGGATATATCATCGCCTCACGCGTGACGTCACAGCGGATCGTGGTGAACGTGTCTGACCGCGTCGATGCACCGCGAGGTTGTCGTCGCGCCGACCGTTCTCCGAGTCGTCGGCGCCATCGATGGCCACTACTGGCCACCACTGGCTGGTCATAGACTGTGTCGAGACCGACTCCTCAAACACTGCATTCAGCAACGTGTGCGCGAATCAGGGCGCGGCAGACGTTTATCCTTGTCGATATCGCCCACTTACGGCTGCAGTCGCATGGTTGCAGGATGCAGCGTGGCAGCGGTCACCCAGGACCCGAGTCCGTTTGGCAGACATACGGACTATGATGCGCACTGTATTCTGTTCGCGCCGGAATGTACAATACGTATTAGGATATGCAAGGCAACGCATTTACGAATAGGAACGACCACCCTTGAGCTTCAGCTACACACCGTGCACCAAATCTCGTCTTCTATCAGAACTCAAACCAATCTTCTGAGAGTCCTCCTCCACCTCCCGGGGACAGCGGCCGCCACTCTTGGACGACTTCTTCCTCAGCCGCGCCATAGCCAACGTTCGCGCCCGCTTGATGATCGGCCGCGCAAGTCCCCTCCAGGTATTCTTCCCAGTCCTGTTCATCCTGTTCGCCATCATGGTCCTCAGTCGCTGCGTCTTCGCACGCGCCGTCCGCAGGAGTGTCTGGCGTGTCTTCCGTTGCCAGATCCAGGTCCGTATCAGGGTCCAGGAGCCTCGCCAAAGCTTCCATATCGATCTTCTTCGAGCCCCGTGGCTTGGTCCCGCTCGCTGCATCGAGCCCATCGCCGCCGTCCGGCAACTTTCGTTTTCGCTTCTTGCCCTTCACCGCCGAGGACTCGGCGGCAACATTCTCACTCACCCCTCCCAAGTCGTCCCTGACATCGACGCCCTCGTCGTGGTCCAGATCCCAGCCCATCGCAATGCGAACGGCCTGTACCTCCCCCGGCGAGCGCATGAGCCCTTCGAGCTCGTCCTCCGTGAATAGTTCCTCGTCGGCAATGTGGCGTGCCTCTGTCCCGCCTCGCGCTGACGCAAGGAGCTGCAGACGGCTAGGCACATGGGTGAATGCATGTGGGAGGGACGACGCGTCTGCCGTGAGAAGGTGTGCGAGCAAGTCAGGGGAGCCCACAGAGGAGGTTGGCGCCAGGGAGGAAGACGAGGGCGAGCGTGCTGCGGCCGAGAGGGGGTTGAGGAGAAATTGCGAAGCATCCACAACAGTCTTGGCGTGGCGCGTTTTCACTCTCTTGCGAGGGGGCAGATGGTCCTCTCCCAGCACCGACGTTGAGCGCGAAGACCCTCTACTGCTCCCCGCTTCACTGCTGTCCCACCACTGGTCCCCTCCACCGATCGTGCCTTTCTCACTCTCGTCGATATCTAGCTGCACCAGGGGCCGACCGTCATGCTCAACGCGCTTCCGCCATATTTCCTCTTGAAAGCGCACGACGTCCTTGAGGCCCCGAGCGACGACGACGCGTTTCGCAACCTTCGAGCGGCCCTTACCTTCTTTCCCTTTGATCGTCTTGCGCTCGTGCGCGTCGAGCCATGGGACCTCTCGGATCCATTCCTCCACGAGGTCATAGATCTCCTTGTATCGCAGCATCACCGTGGCTTTAGCCGCGCCTAGTCTCGTGCCAAGTGCGGCTGCAAATGCCCCAGCGTTTGGCAGAGAAGCCGAAAGCTCAGCTTCGAGGGCAAGCATGAGTAAAGCACACGCAGTTGGGGGCGTGGGGAGGTGGGTGAAGGCGTTTGTGCGTGCCAGGAGACCTGCGAGTGAGGATGCGGTATCTGTGATACTAGGAAGGCGCGGAAGTAGAGGGAGAAGCACCTTCGCTAACTGTGTGAGGAGTGCAGTCCCAGCACTGCCTGAGCCATCGAGAAGGGAGATAAGGTGCGTTTGTAGGGTGGGCAGGTGAACGACGGGATCCGTAGTAGACAAGCCGAGTTGGAGCAGCGCCACGACTTTGCTGAACGCGCGCGAGAGGGCGGTATGCGGCTCATCGAGGAGATACTGTGATACACAGCAGCACGTCAATGCATGCTCAAGGACCCTGAAACAGCTGAGATACCGAGTAATAGCGGAAAGTGGATATGAAATACTCACTGCAATGTCACGGAGGCAGTCGCCCTTGCGCGACTCACGCAGGGCGATGGCGAGTGCGGCTCCAGCGGTGAGTCTGGCTTTGTGACCCCAACGGTACTTTCCGAGGCGCATAGCCTGATCGAATATGGCCTGTGCGCGTAGGGTCACTCCAGGGTTCGAAACTCTAGTTGCGAGCACCCGTATGAACTCATGCATAGCGATCTACATGCGCCAATGAGATTGCATTTGGAGCTGAATGAGATGAGAAACGTACGGCGTTCTTGCGATCTCGCGCCTCCTTGCCTTGGCCAGACAATGCCCAGCCGTTCCTCCCTCGCAGCGTGCTACCGCCCGGAACGTTGACCCATGGTGCGAAGTCACGGCCAGAAACGTCCACGTTCTCGAGATGGGAGGCAAGGACACTTTGCGTCGGGTCCGCGAGGGTGCCACACTGAAGGCAGATGGCAGAACCGACGTCCGAGTCCCATACTGTAGATGCACCACACTCCTCACATCTCCCGCTCATCCCCTAAGGCCGATAGCAGCCTTTTCAGAGAGTAGGAGAGGGTTTCGGGAGAGACAGGTGGCAACTGGTGATGGTTGGAAGCGAAGGTGGGTTCACCGGCGCCAACGGTCCCAGTGCACCGAACTTGAAGCCTCTTGAAGCGACGCCGAAGGACGGGCGCTCGAAAACGATGGCCTCTGACTTCAACCTCGACCGCAGGGTCCCGCTACGGGTTTCTAACCAGAAAGCATATGTGTGGGATGTAGAGGGTACGTCTACTCTTAGGAAACGTTGGTTTTACAGCTAATCAGGTTAGAGAAGGATAGATATCGCCACCTTGCGCGCCCAACACCGTATTTGCGGAGTCCTGGTTGGAACGCTACCACACCTCTCTCAGCAAAATGTATTTCTCGGAGCCCCGCTTGTGTTGCTCCCAGAGGAAGTTGTACTGCTCTTGGAAAAGCGTGCGTTTTCTATCAGTCTCATGCATCTTGCCCGCGTTAGCAACCCCTCATGTCTGGATTAGAGCTTGCTGTTCTAATCGATGACCCCCATGCGCACGCGACAGCTTCTGCTGAAGCTCTAGCGAACTGGAACGCCGAACGGGAGCTGTCGGCGCAACATCAGATCGCGACGGCGGAGGCAGAGAAGGCGTCGGAGAAGGCGGCAAAGCTGTCTACCTCTGAAGAAGCTATTCACAAACGCAAGGAACGGGAGGCCAAGAGAGCGGCGGCGGCCCGCGCGAAGGTTCTTGCTGAAGGTCTTGCTGTCGATAACGACATCCCCCCTTCCCTTACGTCTGCATCCACGACACCAGTCACGGAGGAGAGGTCGGCGAACCCGAGCAAGGCTGCCGCGCCGCAAACGTTCAACGTGACGATCCCCGCGACCTCATCGCAGCTTGAATGGTATACTCCGGACGTAGCCAAGTACACTACACTGGATGCTGCTCGTCAAGCGGGCGTCTGGACTTATCCTGCTACGCCTTATGAGCGCGCGAAGTGTCGCGTTTTCCGAGACCTTTGGGATAAGGGCAATTTCATGGGGGGCGGTATCAAGTTCGGCGGCGACTTCCTGGTCTATCCCGGTATGTTACCACTCGCCCCGTTTTCACGATGGATCTGACAGCGTCTTAGGCGATCCATTACGATACCATTCCCATTTCGTTGCAACCGTCATCGAGTCTCCAAAGGCACTGTTGACGCCAATGGAGATCGTCGCCCACGGACGACTTGGGACGGCGACCAAGAAGTCGCATTTGTTCTGTGAATGGGATGAGGATACGGAACAGGTCACTTATTTTTCTGTGGAGTGGGCTGGTTTTGGTTGATCAATGAAAAGCTTAGTTGTCGTCTTAATGGATACTGTCTAAGAAACATTTTGGATAAAATGAACATGCAATTCTCACTGTCTGCGCTCAGGAGAAGCTACGAGTATTCAGCCCTAGGGGTGGTCGTTTTTGAGGTTTTTATACAAGGCTTGCATCTGTACTACTACAGTACTGAGGAGTGGTGGAAGCTCTCGCACCTCCGATTAGGCAACCTAGACGCCAGAGCGGGGACGGCGCGGGAATCGCACGGTTTCGCACGTCTTCGCACGTGCGAGTGTATGCGGAAGGTCGAGTCAGGACGAGGCTGAAAGGTTTTCTGCCATCGACCACGATGAGGTACTTCTCCACCCGCGGCGCAGGCCAACTCCTGTCTTTCGAAGAGGTCGATCGTTTCTTGACCAGGTATCATCTGATTCTCAAACTCGTCTTCAGACCGTCCTCGCTGGTCTCGCCCCGGATGGCGGCCTCTACATCCCCGAACACATCCCATCCCTCCCTGCAGATTGGCAGACCGCATGGGAAGACCACTCATTTGTCGACCTCTCCGTAGAAGTCCTTTCCCTCTATGTCACTCCTGACGAGATTTCCAAGGCGGAGTTGAGGCAGCTGGTCGAAAAATCCTACAGTACTTTCCGTCATCCGGAGATCACCCCGTTGAAGAAGCTCACAGACACGACCTACGTGCTCGAACTTTTCCATGGGCCCACCTTCGCATTTAAAGATGTCGCCCTCCAGCTGCTCGGGAACTTGTTCGAGTTCTTCTTGAAGCGGAGAAACCGAAACAGGGCTCTTGACGAGAAACCGGAAAAGCTGACGGTGGTTGGCGCGACCAGTGGAGACACTGGAAGGTGCGTACGCATGCATGTCGTGTCATTGCACTCTGGATTGACCGTTTTATACGCACTGAAGTGCTGCAATTTATGGTCTTCGGAATAAGGCAAATGTATCCATCTTCATCCTACATCCGAAGGGGCGAGTCTCTCCCATCCAAGAAGCGCAGATGACAACTGTTACGGACGTGAACGTGCATAACCTCGCCGTCAAAGGCACCTTCGATGACTGTCAGGTAAGTGTTTCATCCCCAACCCTTCAATCAACAACTCGTCCATCCCACCTTCCAATCCAGGACATCGTCAAAACGTTGTTTGGCGACTGTGAATTCAATGCGACTCATCGACTCGGCGCAGTGAACTCCATCAACTGGGCGCGCATCCTCGCCCAGACCGTCTACTACTTCCTCTCATACTTCCACATTAAGCGCCAGGTCGCCGACCCCGCGCTCGAGATCCAGTACGTCGTCCCTACCGGCAACTTCGGCGACGTCCTCGCGGGGTACTATGCGAAGCGCATGGGGCTGCCGATCGGGCGCCTGGGCGTCGCGACGAATGCGAACGACATCCTTTTGCGGTTCTGGAAGAGCGGCGCGTACGAAAAGGTCGACTCCTCCGGTGCGACGACGCCCGCAGGAGAGACAGCCCCCGCGGCGGGCGCGTCGGACGGGAAGCAGGCAGAGGACGCAAGTGGAGTAAAGGAGACGCTGAGCCCCGCAATGGACATCCTCGTTTCGAGCAACTTCGAGAGGCTGCTGTGGTACCTCGCGTACGATAGTGCGAAGGGTGCGGACGATGAGGAGAGGCGGAGGGCCGCGGGCAGGACGATCGCGGAGTGGATGGGGAAGGTGAAAAGCGACGGAAGGGTGCAGGTCCCGACGGAGGTGCTTGAGCGTGCGCAGGTCGACTTCTTCGCGGAGAGGGTGTCGGACGAGCAGACGCTCGAGACGATCAAGTATTATTTCGACTCGGCGAAGTACATCGCGGATCCCCACACTGCCGTCGGGCTCTACGTTGCGCGCGCTGTGGCGTCGAGCAAGTGAGTCCATTACGGTGAATGTGTCTTGGATAGAACTCGCTGACTAGGGGTGGTCCACTGTGCAGCTCGCCTCATGTCCGCCAAATCGTACTTTCAACTGCACACCCAGCTAAGTTCTCTGAAGCGGTCACGCGGGCACTGGAAGGCTCGCCGTCGTTCAACTTCGAGCGCGATGTGCTGCCGCCCGAGTTCAAAGGTCTGCTTGAGCGCGAGCGCAGGGTGATCGACGTCGAAGGCGCAGACGTCGAGCTCGTCAAGCAAGTCATTGAAAAGTATGCTGTCCCAGCAGTGGCCCAGGTAGGCGCAGATGTATGAGGGAAGGAGACAAAAGAGCAGAAGAGCAGTCAACAGTTGTATAAAAATGTCTGCCATTTACAAAAAATCGCATGACATATCTCGCTTGGCACAGCCATTTGCGTGTATTCGGCGCGGAATCTATGTCAGCTGTGGCGCATATCAGTACGGGCTTCATTGCCTTTACTTATCATTCATCCCTTGATTTACGGCAATTCGCATAGGCAGCTGTTGGCCAGGTTTCGTAACTGGTTCCCTTCACGCATGCCCGCTTTCTGGGGCGGATGCCATGATACCCCACTATATGCTCCACTCCATATGTCAAGCCCTCACGCCTCATCCTGCAAGGCTGTCCGAGGATCCTTCCGGTCTGAGCGGACGATGGCACCGGCGGAGAGACACTCCGACCTTAGTTGGAGCGCATCCAATGCAAGTTACTCCAACAATTACTGCGCTTCACCACCTTGCGCGGAGGAGCTCGTGGCTAACGCGAGCAGAACAGTTTCAATGGCGCTGTAGGAAGGCCATATAAACGTCCATCGCTGTCGATTTCAGACCAGGTGTAGCATTGCAGACTGACCTCCCTCGTGGTCGTCATGAAATTCCTTCTCGGAGCCCTCTTTTCTCTTGTCACGCTCGTGCTGTCGTTCCCGAACCCCCTCCCTGGAAGTAGTGAGTCATCACGGCCACCCTACACTCTGACGACTGTTGACCTATTCGCCATTAGGCAACGTGGTCGTGCGCGACCCCGCCATATGGTACAACCCCGTCAGCAAGAAGTACTTCGTGTTTTCCACCGGAGGCTTGATCAAGATCTTCACCAGCGAATCGCTGAAGGGGCGAGTCTCTTCTTCCTCTGTCCCCCCAGTCGTCGAGAACCAAACGCTCACCCGTGTTGATGTGCAGTCCGTGGACGGGTTCTGGCTCCGCACTCATGGACTGCTCCAGAATTAACAAGACCGGCGACTGCAACCTCTGGGCCCCAGACGTGAACCTCGTCGACGGGAAGTACGTCATGTACTACGCCGTGTCGACCAGCGGCTCCCCCAATTCCTCCATCGGCGTGGCCACGAGCCCGACGATGGAGAACGGGACGTGGGACGACCTCGGGCAAGTCATCAGCTCGAAGGAGGGAGATAGCTACAACGCCAGTACGTGACCCAAACAAACTCGCCGGCGCTCTCGTGGCTCCCCTAATCTCATTTCACCTGGCCGTTGCTCGCAGTCGACCCAAACCTGATCCACGCAGATGGGCTGACGTTCGCGTACGGGTCTTACCAGGATGGGATATTCCAGCTCCCGCTGTCGAACATCACCACCCTTGCTTCTGTATGGTCCCTCCCAAATGTCTAGGCAACCCCGGATGTCGGCTGAACGATGCACACTAGGGCCCGCCAGGCACCCATCTAGCTGGGGCCAACTCGGAGCCCTCGGAAGGTGGCTTCACCTACAAGCCGAACAACTCGGAGTATTATTTCCAGTTTTTCTCCAACGGGTTTACTCCTACAATCAACGTCAGCGTTCCCTTCACCTTGCACCCGTCTGCCGTTGTCGCTTCGCTCACCGGTGCTCCATATGTGTTGTGTCCGTCCAGACTACGAAACCTCGTCCTCCGCCAGGGCAAGAATACAAGGTACTCGTGGGGCGCAGCAAGAGCGTTTCGGGCCCCTTCCTGGACAAGAACGGCAGCGACCTGACAAAGCCTGCTGACCCGCCGACGGGCACGCTCGTCCTGGGCTCACACGACAGCATCTATGCTCCTGGCGGGCAGAGCGTTTACACGGATCCAGTCAGCGGGCGTGACGTCATGGTGTACCACTATGTCCGCAACAACAGCTATGGCGGCCCTTCATACCTCGGCATCAACTATCTCAACTTCACGTCGGGGTGGCCTGTTGTTGTAGACGAATAGGCAGCCGGAAATGCGCTGATCCTTTGAATTTGTCATTGTACAACAGCTATTTCTGCAGAGACAGTTGGGCCTAGCGCACGTAGCACCAAGAAGCCCCGTACTAGTAGTTTGACTGAGCATACGACATTTGGCCTCTCACATTGGCCTCAAGGGATCACAATCAAAGCAATGGTAATGACGCGTATAACGACAAGAATCGAGGGTCCAGTTAGGTATGAAGAGCGCTCTGTAATGACACTATATCACAGGACAATAGCCAGGGCTCAAGCGCAAAGCCTCCGAGATCGCTTGCAGTCGGGCATCCAGACCCCGGTTCCGGTATGTGTGGAACTGTATTGCAATTGCGGCGTCTGCGCGCATGATAATTATACGGTTCGGACGTTTGGCTGGGCACACGTTGACGACTTTTTTTTGAACGTTGTGTCTTTGTAGCTCGCAGCCAGCAGTGGCATTTGGCACCCCGCTCTACGCACACCAGACTCTAGGTCTCCAAGACGTCGCGGTTTACGTACGCTGTACGGTGCAGAGCCAACGCCACAACGTCACCCGGCTGCCGGACTCCGACAGGACGACGATGACATAAGGGGTCAGGACGTCGTGCTGGACTTCCCATTCCCGACTATAGCATTCATCGACCCGGTCTATCAGACGCGGTGGTGGCCGTTGTGCTGAGCCCCGTCTCGGAATCTCGCCAGTGATACGTACAGGGGTATATTATAAGTACCCAAGGGATCCGATCTGCTGGGCCTTCGGTTCCGTCCGGGTAATCGGGGACGGTTGACGGACCACAGGATAAACAGTTTAGAATATCCGCAATCAGGGGACCGCCTCCGGGAGCCCTGTACTTCCTCGTAATTGCGTGATCGTATTACGACGTCGGTAAAGGTGGTCGAAAACCGTTACTGGGGCTTCTCGGAACATTGCGGGAGAGGATTCATCCGTCCCCACCGCATGCTGTCGAGCATGTCCAGGAGGTTGAGCCACTGAAGTTTGCCAGAGGACGGGCCCCTCATTTCCCGAAGTTCCAAACAGGCGAAGATTCTGTCAATGTCGATAGCCGTCTTCAGGCCGTGGTCCTCAGCAGTAGATACGTGCTGGAACAGGAGCCGTTTCGAATTGTGACCTATGAAACGCGAGCACCCCCTCGACGACCCCTGCCGTCCCGTGGTGCATGACGCTCGCGCCCCAGCCGAACTACGTGGGACGCGGGTGGCGCAGTGACTGAAGCCTTCGACCTTCGCGAGCAACCCGGCCTGCTCTGTGAATTCCTGTGGCGCTTTTCGCAGGTCACCTGCATAGGACGCGGTCACGATGTTTCTCTGTCCCGCCTGCCACGGGGGAGGAAGAGAAGTTGTTTCGGGAGGTCATTGAGAGCCACATAAGGACAACGACGAGGCCCTGAAGAACGCCGTCGCTGAGCACTATAAAGATGGCCACGTCTATGCGATCGACGCGGTACAGGTACATCAGCAGCCTAATCTGAAGGACGGGGGAACTCGTCGGTTTCTCGTATCCCGTCTTTACCAAAAATCCCAACTTGATATTAGGTGTCGGACAGGCTGGAGCTTGGATATCATTTTTCTCGACAACAAACCACACTCCAGCGGGAAGCTGCAGGGCCTCCCAATGAGCCGAGCTGGCGAACACAACTGGCTTCGGACCCTATCTTCTTCGGTTCCTCGGGCTTCGGAAGGAGGGAAAGAGAACAGACCTTCGCACCGACGCGCCACACGAGAAACATGATTGGCTCCTGCGGACCTAGAGTCACAATGCTGCACAGGACAATCCCATCCTAGGTACATCGGTTCCTCGGATTTCTAGGAGGCAAAACACAACGGGCGAGCTTCGTCGCCCGCCCCATCAGGCGTTAGCTGATCCTGCATACGTTGTTTCCTGCGGAGCTCTGACGAGATAATAATAATAATAATAATAATAATAATAATAACAATAGCACGCCTGCCATAAAAAGCGGTCCAGGGGATCCGAACCCAGGATCTGGGAGCACACAACGCTCTGGACGCAGCCATGCCGCTCGACCATGGGACCACAAATACGACACAACAATTGCTTATATCATGCGTTTGCGGCGGCAGACGAAGCGCCGGCCACCAAAGTGCGCATGTGTTTGTCATTATGCCGGTGCGTTGTTTCTTCGTCGTCTAGATCCTCGACGCTGACTGTCCAGTCTAACCCAGGGATATGATATGCGTCACTTTTACCATGCTATTTTTCTACGATGCGCCTACCCGGCGCAGGGGTGGAAGCTACCAGCGTTTTTCGGTCTAACGCCTCCGCGAGAGAGCTCTCTGTCGAATTTTTATGCATGCATCCATGCCACACTAGCAGGTGTAACTTCAAGCAATCCTGACCTCGGTTGTACGCTCAACCGCGTTTGAAACGAGTCCACTGACATGTCTCATGTATTTTAGTCGAAGGGATGTGGCTGACCCGTCCTCACATCTTCACTTCGTACCACACCCTACGTGCTGAATACTCCTCAACAATTTTCTAATTTGCTGCTGGGCAGTCGATCTACTTCTTCACACCTACTTGCTAAAATGGCTTTCTACCCCTTCTCCACTGCCATCAAGTCCACCGTCATCGGCGGCTCCTGGTCGACCCCCTATGGCACCCGCTTCTTTGTCCGCTGGGGCAACGTGAGCCTCAAGGTACCCATGGCCGCTCTCCGCGAAGAATATGATGCCTGGGAGAAGCTCCGACACGAACGTCACCGTGAGCCAGCTCAGTTGTCTCCAAACCCGGCGTAGAGCACTGACCTCTATGCACACATGCAGCGGAACCCGAGCCCGAGCCTGCGAAGCCCACTGCTCTCCCATCCCTCCCCTCTGGACCTTTTGACTGGGCTGACGATGTTGAACAGGAGTTTTTCTCTGGCAGCAGCGACTCGGACTCGGACTCGGACTCGACCAACGACGCGCCTCCAAACCCCATCTCCCTCCCATCCTTCCCTTCTGATCATTTCGACTGGGCTGACGATGTCGAGCAGGAATATTTCTCTAGCCCCAGGAGTACGACCGACATAATCGACACCAAGCCCGACACCAAGTTATCGGACTCTCCGATCGTCGACCAAGTCGTCGCCGACTGGATCGGCGCAGTGGGTACTGGCACCACCCTCTGCACGATTCGGGAGGAGTACGAGGAGGAAGATGTGCCGTGGGAAGACGAGGCCTGCGACTTGGACTGGATCGACCTCTCCGACCCCGACTCGACCGGCCCCGACACGACTATCATGCCCGACGGCGACAAGACGATCCTGGCCGACTCCAACTGGACTTCGCTGGACGGCTCCGACTCGGCTCCCTCAACCGCCTCGACCGAAATGGCAACGACCGTCTACCGCATCCTCAACATTGACACGACCGGCCCCGACTTCTGCCTCCACATGGTCGAATACGACACCGCGTCGGACGCCTCCGACATCAAGCCCGACGACCCGGCTGCGACCGCCAAGGAGCTCTCGGATACGATGCAACTCCTCTCGACCGCCGGCCTGCTCAACCTCGACACGTATGCGATGGTGTTCGACACCGCGGCGCGGGCGTGTGCGGCCGGGCCTCCCTTCTGGCTTGTTGATCCTCTTGGCGAGCGCGAGATAGTTCTGGTTCGAGCTGGACTCTGTGGAGCTTGACTTGGACTTGGGCTTTGGGCTTGGGCTTTGGGCTCTCGGCTGGAGCTTTGGACTTTGGACCCGGGGAAGCCTGGAGAGGCGGGTGGTGGGATGGCGACCTGCCGTCCGTGTCCCCAGTCTTCCTCATTTGTGAGATAACTTCTGGGTCTGTTTTCCGTGATTCGTTCGCGGGCTTGGAGTGAGGGCCGTGCCTTTAGATTTAGATTGAGGGACTCGGGATTCAGGACCAGATGAGGGCTGCGGGGGCGGGCGGTGTGGTGGCGACCCACCGTCCACGTCTCCAGTCCTCTTTCTTCTATGTGGTTCTGGATTCGCCTTCTGGGTTGCCTTTCCAGTTGAAGATCTGGGACTCGGGGAAGCTTGGAGAGACGGACGGTGGAATGGCGATCTGTCGTCCGTTTCCCCAGTCTTCCTCCCCCGGTGGCTTTCCTCATGGGATTCGTTCGGATTCGCTCCAAAGTTAATTTGCGGGCTCGAACGGAACGGCGGGGCGTAATATTTGGGACATTTGATGCGGCATTCGGGACTCCGCTGGCTGGGGGTGGGGCCACGGGTGGTGGGATGGCGAACCACCGATCGCGTCTCCAGTCCTCCCATTTTCTCGAAATTTGAGTGTGAATGCGATTATGAGCCCTCTGTGAATCAGAGAACACCAGGACATCGCTAGGTCATGGTTGCATTAATTCCGTATTAGGCCATAGATGAGGGAGCTGGTTTACGGAGTGGTTTTGTATGGGTCGAGGGCGTCAGTTAGACGTTGGAGCTTGAATGCTCGGAGACACGTCAAGCAATCGTTTCAGCAACAGTCCACGTATCCGAGTCTGCCGCCACCGCCGCCGTCGTCGCCAGGTCTGCCCCTGTTTGCCAACACAATTGCCAGTGTTTAACGAGTGTGCACTGGCATTCTAATTTCTTTATGTAAACATGAAACAACCTCCGGCGGCCATGTCCTAACGCAATTAATTGGTGGCCCAAACAAACTGCCCCTCACCTGGCAATACCATCGGGGTCTGCCAATGGGGCATAATGCCCCTCCCCCCCAGGTGCTCCTTCAGAGTCGTGGTTCGACTGTGATCTTGGCTTCACGAGATAAGTCGTCATCACCAACAAGAACAGTAACTTCGTGAACGAGATACCGCTGTCGTCGCGATGGGCCAAATGCGACTCCTCTCGTCGACCACCTCCGACTTCGTACAGCCTCGTCACGTCATCTGGGTCGGTCTGCAAGATGTCGACGGGGGCCATAGCCCTCCATATTATCTGAATCAAAATAATATGTTCCATAGCTCAGAGCCATGTGGCGCGTTGGTGACGCCCCCAAGGCTGCTGCAGGGAGGTCTGGGTTTGAGTTCAAATTCAAACACACACACTCCATTTGATGGGCTGGTTTCGCGCATACCAGCTGTGGAAACATCTGATGCGCCTAACCTGATTCTCCGTACTGACACTGCTCGTACGCCGCTATCCTAACGTCCCGATTCGAATTGGCTCGGTATATAAGATGGCGTTGCTCATGGTCAAAGATCATCAGTACTCGCCTCCAATCGACAACAGCCCAATGCCTCCGAAGCAAGTATTCTCTTGGCCACATCCTGTGTACGTCTCTTAGCCGTTCTGGAACAATATGACCAGTCCGCTGACCTACTTATTCTATTAGTAAGAGCGTGGCCCCGACCATGGTGTACAACAAAGGGCTACAGCCGGCTGACAAAGACCGCGTCGTAGACGAGTGGTGGCAACTGCATCTGCCCCAGTCTCTGCGGCCAAAATTGAGCAGAGTCTACCACTGGAGGCTGTACCTCGTCTTAGCCCCAGCCCCAGCCGCACAATCGAAACCATCAAGTCCATCCTGTTCGACATGAGTCCAACAACCGGTGGCCTTACCGGAACCTTCATCATCGTTAGCAAGGTCGACGCGCAATCTCGGTCTCGAGAGAAGATTGAGCTGCAGCTCTCCACCAAGGCTCATCCGACTGTCGCTCGTTTCATCGATCTCTTCCTTGAAAAGGGCATGGATTGATACAACTTTAACGACAAGGGGATGGGATGCTACCACTGGACGGTGACAGGTATTCAACATCTGGAAGAAGCCGTGATGCTCATGACAGGATCTGCGAAGTCGCCCGAGAACTTCTACAGGCAACAACAACCCAAGAGATGTCCCGTCGCAAATGAGAAGGGCAAATTCTACTGGTGCATCGCCGTCTTTGTGGGGTTGTTTGGCTTATAGCATGCTCATTCGGGACAGAGCTCACGTGATTCGGAGAGGGCTCTGTCGCAGACCTCAGGTTACTCGGAGCGGGTTTTGATAATCAGAGTGGTATAGCCGTCTCGCAACGATGCGTTCTCTGCCTCTGCGTCAATTTGTACACACATTGTAGCAGCCATTCATGCAGTTTGAATACCGATTGTGTCCACTCCGAAAATCGCGTGAGAATAGGGTCGTAACCTGACCATCATTTAGCAAGTAGTACTTAGCCCAGTAGTGCCAAAAACTGTTACAGATATCTCGTAAACTGGCATGCACAATACGATATATATATACCAGTATCTAGCTAGGGCCGCCAGGCGAAACCAAGGTGGGCGCTTCCTCGCAGCCCACCGACTTGCGGAGCACGAATGTATGCAGAGCATGCGGCTTCTGCCGAATTCAAACCACCCTTGGAAGTTCCAGACCTTCCCCCCCATCTTCCCCCGTCCTCCGAGTCGAACTCAAGTCGAACTGCTTGCCTGTACAGTGTGCACCCCAGCATGTCGGCGTGTACTTGAAATGCTTTGCTTGACCTCAACACTCACTCTGCACCTAGCTTCCTTCCTGGGCGACTATCTCGTCTTTATCCGACGAACAGTTGTGCAACCTCTTCGAAGCCTCTGGCGATCACGAGTTTCCAAACCCGTTTATAATAAGGTCCACTAACGTCCGCCAGATTCCGACGTGGTCATGAAGATTAGATCCTCAGATGACTCCGACTCAGAGGCCATAACAATGAACCTGGTTCGCGAGGTGACAACGATCCTAGTCCCCACTGTCCGCCGCAACTTCGCAAGCCGAGGCGTGAGCGTCGTCAGCATGGATTTCATTCCGGGACAGACACTTGCGGATTGCTAGCATTCCTTGAGCTACTAGCGGCGGTTCTGTGTCCTCTATACACTATTCGCCGCTACATCCGAGAACTACGCCGTGTCGAGGTGCCTGGAGTCCCTCGCCGGAAACAGTTCCCAGGCCGTATTGGACGTCAACCGCAGCCCTGTTATGAGCTCATGTTCTCCGACTATGTAAGCATCGCTCCCGGCTCGTCGAAGCTGCCGTATTCGGAGCCTAATGTTTTGCTCAAGGGCGCGGGGCCATTTGCTTCTTACGACGAGCTCACGGCTTGGTTCGCGCACAAACTCGATGTAAACCGACAGATCAGGGGGACTCCTAAGGAAGACCTACGCTTCGACTCCTCCCTGCCTCTTGTTCTCACCCACCTCGACCTTCATCCGCGCAACGTCATTCTCGACCCTGAGGGGCGAGTGTGGTTGATTGATTGGGAGTATGCCGGATTCTATCCGCAGTCATTCGAGTATGTGATCATGCAGGAGACCTGGGAGATCCTTGGGCGATGGAGCAGGTGGATTGTGGTGCTTATGGCGGGTTCCTACGAGTCGCAGACAGAGTTCATAGCAAGCATTGGTTGGGCGATTCAGACACGCTGGCTCCTGTGATAACAAGGTCGGCTCCAACTTCAAAAAGTCGTCATGTTTGTCGCTCACTGGGTTGTCCTTGTTTAGGACAATGATGTAATGCCATCGCGGATGATTGCGCACCGTCGCCATTAATGTCGGGCTCAAAAGCAACGGGAGAAAGCCGAGAAACCCCCGATGGCACTACCGTCCCGAACGAGCCTATCCCTCACACATATCAGTCGAGGGTATGCGGCTGACCCGTCCTCACCTGTCCTTTCCGTACCATACCTTACTAAACACTCCTCCACCATTTACCAATTTACTGCTTGGCAGTCGATCTACTTCTTCACACCTACTTGCTAAAATGGCTTTCTACCCCTTCTCCACTGCCATCAAATCCACCGTCATCGGCGGCTCCTGGTCGACCCCCTATGGCACCCGCTTCTTTGTCCGATGGGGCAACGTTAGCCTCAAGGTACCCATGGCCGCGCTCCGCGAAGAATACGAAGCCTGGGAGAAGCTCCGACACGAACGTCACCGTGAGCCAGCTCAGTTTCTTCCTAACCCGGCAAAGAGCCCTGACCTCTCTTATGCGCATGCAGCGGAACCCGAACCCGAGCCTGAGCCTCCGAAGCCTGCTCCTCTCCCATCCTTCCCCTCTGGTCCTTTCGATTGGGCTGACGATGTTGAACAGGAACTTTTCTCTAGCAGCAGCGACTCGGACTCCGACGACGATTCAATTAATAATACGCCTCTGAACCTCGCTCCTCTTTTATCCGAGTCCTTCCCCTCTGATCATTTCGACTGGGCTGACGATGTTGAGCAGGAATATTTCTCTAGCCCCAGCGGCGGCTACTCCGACGACGGCTCGACCACAGACACATCCGACACAGAGCCTGACGCCGACTTCGTGGACTCTCCGATCGTCGACCAAGTCGTCGCTGACTGGATCAGCGCAGTGGGTACTGGCACCACCCTCTGCATGATTCCAGAGGAAGACGAGGAGGAAGATGTGACGTGGGAAGACTGGGACTCCGATTTCGACTGGATGGACCTCTCCGACTGGGACTCGATCTCGATCTCGCTGGACGACTTGACCGACTCCGGCGCGACTATCATGCCCGACGGCGACACGACTATCATGCCCGACGGCGACACGACGATCCTGGCCGACGGCGACAAGACGATCCTGGCCGACTTCGACTGGACTTCCCTGGACGACTTCAACTCGGCTCCCTCGACCGCTTCGACCGACATCTCAACGACCGTATACCACACCCTCAACATCGACACGACTGGCCCCAACCGTTTCTCCCTCAACATGATTGCACCCGCCAGCGTCTTCGACCTCTCCGACATCAAGACCGACGACCCCACGGCGACCGCGGGCCTCCTCAACGCGATCGCCTTCAACATCTCAGCGTGGGCATGTGCAGTCTTCTTGATCCTCTTGGCGACCGCGAGGTGGTCGCTGTCTGTGCTGGACTCTTGATCTGCGTTTGACTGGGGCTCTGGCTGTGGACTTGAACTTGGGGCTTTGACTCTCGGCTAGCGTCTGAAACTTCGGGGGAGGCTGGGGTCACGGACAGTGGGATGGCGACCTGCCGTCCGTTTCCCCGGTCGTCCCTGTTGGCTCAGACTTCAAAATATTTTTGGACCCCCATCGCGATTCGTTCGCGGGCTTCCGGTTAGGGAGAATGTAGGATTCAGGACTGGGCGTGGGCTGGGGAGGCGGGTGGGCGGTGGAGTGGCGACCCATCGTCTACGCCCTCGGTTTTGATTTTTTGTTTCGAATTGTGGGCCGGTGACTAGACTCAGGCTTGGTCTCATCCGAGTCGGCACTGGTTCTAGTGTCTCTAGGGTGGTGGTGCTATGATGGTATGGCGGAAGTGGAGGTCGTAGCGGGGAATTCTGCGGGACGGTGATCGCGGCGAATGGTTTCGGAGGTGGTGGTTGCGGCGAGCGGAGATGCGGCATGAGGTGGTGGTTAATGTGGAGTCGAGACGGAGTGGCCGGACCCAGGTCGGAGACTACAATGGAATTGCGAAGGAGGGGGAGGTGCTGCTGGAAACTTGCTTCTCATCCAGCTGGCTCCTTTCTGGGCCCATCTTGAGGAGGATCGGTCCAGAGTTGTTGCAAAAGGACACTTTTGTTCACTATACATCAGACAGGACTCTGCTGGTCTCATTTGAGTTGTACCTGATTCTTCAGCTTCCTTTAGACTTCGTTAACCTGGTTTCTACACTGGACGCCTCCATTGATGGCCTCCATACACCATCCAAGCTCTTAGCTACCGTAACCCCGACGCAACCCTGCAACGCAGGCCGTGGCACGTGGATCGACGCGTGACGGACGCGTTACCGGCCGAGTAGACCGTGACGTACTTAAAGTTAAACGCGTCGTGTCGCGTCTTCCCGGCGCTTAGTGCTTTAGCTCTGAGCCTTCTCTGCTCTGTTTGTTGCGCTTGGCTGGCAGAGATTTTGGTTACATGTCCAAGAAGCGTCCCTCACAATCCTCACAGCCTACAATTTCCTCTTTCTTCTCTCAGAACTCCAGCGCACCATCCCCCACCACCTCTTCCCGACAGAAGGGTCTGGCCAAGAGGGGAAGCACTCCTATTGATCTTACGGTCGACTCTGACGACGGAGATCAACCTCCCCCTCCAAAACGCCAGAAGACCGTCGCCGCTTCTAGCACATTCTTTACTCCCCGGAAAAATGTCCCGCCGTCGCCCAAGACAGCTACGCAGGTGACACGAAGCGGAGGGCAAGCTGAACAGTGGCGCTTCGATCCTTCATCTCCTACTAGGACCACGGGAACAATCGTCAACGATAAACAACGCAGTGCTCACGAAAGGGCTAAGAAGATCCTACTCGGCGGCGACGGCGTCTTCTCCCAGGCAGCACGCTCGCGTAGAGCCTCACCAACAGGGGACGACCAGGAAGACCCTCCCGAGGACCATGGCGAACAGTCTGCAGACGAGGGAGATGAAGCCGAGAAGAAATTTGGCGAGCTCATGGAAATGTTCTCGAGCTCCAACTCCAAGGCGAAGAAGGGGAGGGCGGTGGGTAGGAAAGCTGCTGCCGCGCCTGTGGCAGGTCCCAGTCGACGGTCCAAGACTCAGAAGGCAGAGGAGATCGGACCCAGCGGACAGACGTATACCCCATTTGAACTCCAAGTAAGTGTACTTCTCGGATGTGTTGTTCATCTTCCCGTGTTCACGATTTCAGGTGCGAGAACTTAAGGCAAAGCATCCCGGCACTGTCCTCATGATTCAGTCCGGATACAAGATGTTGTTCTTCGAAGAGGATGCTAGGGTTCGTCGTGTTTGTTTACGAGCGTACGCTATTGCTATTGCTTAATACGCGCACAATAGATTGCTTCCAAGGAATTGGGCATGGTCTGTTTCCCGAAGCGAAACCTGTTGACTTCTATGATTCCACTCCACCGACGAGACGTGCATCTCAAGAAGTGAGCATCTCCAGCGCCATCTCGCAACATGCTGGCTGAACAATGCATGCACAGATTGCTGTCTCAAGGTTACAAAGTGGGTATCGTAGAGCAGACTGAGACCGCTGCCCTAAAGAAGATCGGTGACAGTCGCAACGAGCTCTTCGCCCGTGAAGTCACACACCTCTACACCGCGGCCACGTACGTATTTCTTATTTGTACAAGCAGCACCAGCACCTTAACATTTGCTGCTCCTCAGATACGTGGACGACCTCAACACCGTAGACGAGCTGGACCCTAATTCTGCACCACCTCTGATGTGTATATTGGAACAACCGCGAGGAGGAATGGGCACTGACGAGCGCGTAAACGTCGCCATGATCGCGATATCTCCGAGCACAGGAGATGTTGTATGGGACGAGTTCGAAGGTATGTTGTAATCTGGCTGTGGGCGGTGCATTCTCAGCATCATGGAATAGATAACCACATGCGCATCGAACTGGAGGTAAGTATGACTTTCAGTGCTGTGTCTAGTATCTGGTTCAGCTCCTCGCAGACAAGACTGGTTCACACGAAACCATACGAGCTCTTGCTGCCCACTAAGAACCTGAGCCCTGCAACTGAGAAGATGATTAAGCATTTTACAGAGTACGTAGTTCGCCGGTTTGACCAAGGTTGAGTACAGGGTACAGCTCACACTCAATTCCAGGCACTCTCATACAGAGCATCGCATGCGCACAGAACGATTCAACAAGCAGATGACATATACAGACGCGTTTGCACTGCTGTCCAAGTTTTATACCGAGACACACGCCAATGCTTCCGAAAGTTTCAAAAAGGGTAGGTTCATCCACAGCTACCGTAGTCAGACAAGGCACTCATTCCTTGTGCAGGAGACTTGATGGCTGCGGTCACAGACTTCCCAAAGCTGGTGGTGATAGCTCTCGCGCAATCGCTTCAATACCTCGCCACATTCAACGTTGCTGATGCCCTGAGGGAAACACGGTTTTTCGCCAAATTCACGGAACGAACGCACATGCTGCTCAACGCCAACACACTCACGAACCTGTGCGAGACACGTTCCTAGTTTCCGAACCGTCTGTTGACACTGGCTCTTCAGAGAAATTTATCGCAACGATACCGACTACAGCACGAAAGGCTCCTTGATGTGGATCCTGGACCACACCTCGACGAAGTTCGGCGCACGAATGCTGCGAAGCTGGGTCGGGCGGCCTCTCGTCGACTCCCAGTGCGTCGTCGCTTTCCCTCTCCTATGTCTCTGCCCCCCCCCCCCCAACTCTGACCCCCCGCTTCTAGTGCTTTGCGCGAGCGCACCGAAGCGGTGGAAGAGATCCTCGGCAACCGCTCCCCCAAACTCACGCAGATGCGAGAGCTCCTTCGGCGCCTCCCCGACCTCGCGCGTGGTCTCTGCCGCATCCAGTACGGCAAGTGCACCCCGCAGGAGCTCGTTACCCTTCTCAAGGCATTCAAGAAGGTTGGAACGGCGTTCTTCGCGGCGCACCCAAGTCAGGCGTCACAGGCGTCGCAGCTCAAGACGCGCCTGCTGGCGGAGGTGCTGGAAGCGCTGCCGAAGCTGCGCGACCCTGTTAACGAGCTGTGCGATGCGGTCAGATTTGAGGCTGCCGCGGAGGGGAACGAGTACGCGATGTGGACGGACGTAGAGAGGTTCCCGATGCTAGAAAGGCTCAATACCGTGCGTAGCTCGCGCGTCTAGCTATGGGAAAGATCAAGCTAAAGGCAGGATGTGCGATTAGTCCATACAGGTGGTCGAGACCGAGCTGACGGACGAGCTCAAAAATATTCGCAAGGCAATCCAGAAGCCCGCGCTCCAGTTCACAGAGTGGAACGGGGAAGAGGTGCGTTCATCATCTCCACTGATTCGTCCTCCAACCACAATCTCACCCTCGACAACGCTGCACGACAGTACGTCGTGGAGATCCGCAAAGATGAGCGCCGCGACATCCCCGCGACGTGGACGCTCCTCTCGAGCACCAAGTACCTCCGGCGGTACCACACCCCGCGCGTGCGCACCAAGCTGCAGGAGCGCGCGCAGTTCAAGGAGGCGCTCGACCTCGAGGCGCACAGGGCGTACCTCTCCTTCCTCGCCGCGATCGCCGAGCAGCACTACGCGCTCCTCCGCGACGCCGTCAATAGGCTCGCCGTCGCGGACTGCCTGTTCAGCCTCGCGCAGGTCGCCGCACAGGAGGGGTACTGCCGCCCGCAGTTCGTCGCGCGCGCGGAAGACGGCGGAGGGGACGTGCTGGAGATCGGGCGCGGGCGCCACCCGATGATCGAGGTGCTAAGGACGGACCCGTTCGTGCCCAACGGGGTGAAGATGGGCGGGGGAGAGGCGCGGCACAAGATCATCACTGGGCCGAACATGGGCGGGAAGAGCTCGGCGGTGCGGATGACCGCCTTATGCGCGATCGTAAGTGGACTGTGGACCGTCGTTATCGTTGAAAGTCGTGTGCACATTCTAATTTGTCGGCGCGCCTAGATGGCACAAGTCGGCTCGTACGTCCCCGCAGAGTCGATGAAGCTCACGCTGCTGGACGGAGTGTTGACTCGGATGGGGGCGTCGGATGAGCTGGCTCGCGGCCGTTCGACGTTCATGGTCGAGATGCAAGAGACAAGTGATATCATCCAGATGGCGACTGCCAGGACGCTGGTGGTCTTGGACGAGCTCGGCCGTGGAACGTCGACATTTGACGGGGTGAGTATTCAGTTTAGTGCTCCAAGCTGCGACGAAGCAGGTCTTTAATGCTTCTGGTGTGCGTGCCCAGATGGCGATCGCCAGCGCCGTGCTTCACCATCTAGTGCAGAACGTGAAGTGCAAGACTCTCTTCATCACGCACTACCCGCAAGTCGCCGTTGACCTGGAGCGGTTGTTCCCAGCCGACGTGGGCAACGTGCACATGGGCTTTACGGAGGAGACGAGGATCGACGGGACCCGTGAGGTTACCTTCTTGTATCAACTCGAGCAGGGGCTGGTCACGGAGTCGTTCGGTATCGAGTGCGCACGACTGGCAAAATTGCCAGAATCCTTGCTCCAAGTTGCGGCCGGCAAGGCTGCGCATCTGAGGCAGATGATTGAAGAGCGCGTCAAGCGAACGAAGTGAGTCGTGCCTGCCGTCAACAGTGCAGCTGTATAACTGATCCACATACGTATACGCAGGTTACGCCGCTGCGGACAGCTCGTTCAGAAATGCCTGCGTGAACCTGGCGCCAACATTCTCGTTCACCACACCGCTCTCGAGGAGTTGCGCGAACTGCTTGAATCCCTATCTACGAATGAAGAGTCTACATGACGTTGACATGGACATGAACACATCTAACCGGACTTGGTTTTTCGTGCCTTTTTGTGCTTAGCCTTCTTCCCTCCGTCAGCGACCACCTGATCCCCGTCCTCTTCCCTATCTTCGGCCTTCCGCTTCGTAGCACTCGCTGCCTTCTCTTTTGGTTTTGTCTTGTCTGCTATCTTCGCTGTCGACTTTGCTGTATTGCTTTCCTGTAGAAGCTGAACGATTTGCTTGCACATTGCTTGGAGCCCAACTGAGCCCT
Source organism: Ganoderma meredithae (assembly GCA_022814645.1). Lineage (NCBI taxonomy): Eukaryota > Fungi > Basidiomycota > Agaricomycetes > Polyporales > Polyporaceae > Ganoderma > Ganoderma meredithae. Next base: position 28,792 of record JAKLMY010000160.1, read on the forward strand.
TGAAACGGTCGCTCGACGCGAGTGCATTCGAAAGCTCACTCCAACTTGATGACTGCCAAACCGTAGGGGGCTCGTTCGCATTCTCGGTAATACGTTTTGTTTGACGGACAGCAACCAAGGTGAGTTTGAGAATATCTTTGACGTGTGCAGGCTGGAGCGTCGTCGACTCATCAATGCAAGCCTTGGTCACCGTGTCGATGATGGCCTTGCTTAACGATGCCATAAATGCAAGGACTTCCGACTTCCTGTCGCCCTGCACGAAAACTATTAGTTCCTGTAGGATGGTTCACCTATGAGAGGGAATCTTACCAAAGCTTGCAGCTGGTTGACTGAAGTCTGGACCAAGTGGAACACCTGTGCTTGTCTGTAGCCATTCAGAGCCTCACCCGACGCCTTCACGAGGTCGTCACGCATGTGCCATGCAGCCTGTGGATTTCTCTTGACAAAGTCATCCAAGAACGCAGTGTTGAGCTTCGAGGCCTTGCGGGCGACGAAATCGTGCAAGGACTCCCGGTATGCACTCAGTACTGGCGCAAGGTCCTCGACATGCAGCAAGACCCTGGACAGGTACAGACTGGCCTGGTTCAGAGTTGCGAGGACGTCAGGGGTCGACGCTTTTCTGGCGAGAATGTGAAGCTCCTCCAATGTCTTGCCCACATCCTCTTTGGATACGCCACTGGGGGACTCCTTGGACTTGCCAATCCGATTGCGAAGGATACCCATTGCCTTATTCGACAGCTGCTTCTCGTCAGGGCCAGTGCTGACAATCAGTTCCACCAAGGGCAAGATGAGGTGGATGATCAGTGGGTTCGCGGGGTTCTTCTTGACAAAAATGTCGATGAGGTCGAGCACGCGGTTCTTGAAGTGCGTCGCCTCCCTCTGTGCGTCGACGTCTGTTGCCACGCAAAACAATCACATGTCAGCGAAGAGCGATCATCGAGGGTCGACGCCAAAGCACTTGCCTTTTCCACGCTTCTTCTCGGCGGCACGCGCCTTGAAGGCCGCGGCGAGCTGCTCGTCGATAGCGAGCATCTGTTCATCGTCCATAAGCTCTTCCTCCGATTCAGAGTCCGAGTCGCCCGTGGCCGCTGAGATCCCGTTCACCCGTAGAGCTTCCTCGATCTTGCGCCGGAGCTCGAGGTCCGCCTCTTCATCGCCATCCTCTCCGTCTTCGTCCTCCTCAGCTGAGGATGATGACGATGACGATGACGAGGCCGCCTCATTCTCTTCCTCCTCACCCTCATCCTCCTCTTCGTCATCCATCTTGACGTCCTCGTCCTCGTCAGCGACGAGATCCTCAGGATCGCGGCGCTCCAATTGCTGTGAATAAGATCCATCGCAGCAACGGAGATAGAGTCATTAAAATGCACTCCGGCAAGTAAATAGCGCATCGACGAGAAACACTCACAGTGAGAATGAGATCAATCGTGCTCGCTTGCACTGCGCCGGCGAGCAGGGCAAAGACCTGATTCGCCACCGCCCGCATGTATGCAGTGCCTTTCTCGAGGAAGCCAATGACGGTGTCGACGAGCACGTCGACCGGCTCGGGAACCTCCTTCTCCTTTCCCTTGTCTTCCGGAGGCGCCCCTGACGACTTGCGCCCCTTCTTGCCCTTCTTGGCCTCGACGGGGAACATCCGCGAGGCACCGTCGAGACAATTCTATAGAACGATCCCAACTAAAGTTAGCGAGACGATTGGTGAGGATAATGGGTGATACCGATAGGCCGGCGTGAAATGACTGACCTCGAGAGGTTCAGGATCCGCGTCGTCCTCATCTGCACAGTAAGCGTGCAAGACCGTGGCTGAGAGCAAGAGCTCCACGCCGCGTGCAGCTTCCTGGCGGTGTTCGGGAACCTGTGGCAAAAATGGGTCAGCGTTCCAGCTCCTTCCGCGAGAGCTGGGGGAACTCACGTCCTTCAGGCGCGCCAGAACCTCACGAGCTTTCTGGCGCTGCTCGACTTCCTCCTCGTCCATCTCAGACAAGGGTTTGACATGTTTGGTGTCCTTCTCGAGCTCTTCGATGGTCGACAGCACTCTCGACACCCAGAACCGCCCATCAGATGCGACGGCAGCAATCTTGGATGACTTCGTGTCCTCTACTTCCTTCCTTCAGTAATCATTGCAACCATGAGCATCGCCCCAAACACACCTTTGATGAGAGTGGTCTGCACAGTGAGGTCGGCCAAGCACGCCAGCAACCGCTCACAGCAGTTCCCCCGCAGTTCCTCCGAAAACGAGGGACTGGGAACAGAGCGCAGCTACAGAGCGCGAACGCCCACGGTCGGAGTCAGTAACTGTAAAGCTTCTCCGAACCCACAGGGCACAAAGATGGCGAGAAGCAGAGCCATCCGAAACCGCACCCATCCCTCCGGCGCCACAGGCGGTGGCACGCGGCACGGGCAAGGAAGGGAAGATTAAGGAAAGGAAGCGGAAACGACGGTGAGGCGTGGGGGAGGAACACTAAAGCCCTATACTCACCGCGGAAATGGTGCTCTTCTCGGCCTTCTTTGTGATGATGAACAGGCCGTGGACTGCCAACCAGTCGAGGATCGTCTGCATCCACGCGTCGCTCTTGGGGATCGCCCCATTGCGGACGAGCGCGGCGAGCTGGTCAATGATCCATGCGCGGCGCGTGTTCACGGCCTGGAAATCTGTACCCACGCTGTGAGGCCACGAGAAAAGGCAGAAGCGGGATGCGAAAGACACGAGGGGGATCAGCGCTTCCGTTTTGGTATACGTTGCGATAGCGTGAAAGATGTTGCACATACTCCACAGAAGAAGGTGGCTCTTCGTCAACCTGCTTGAGGAGGTAATCAATGTAGCTCTGGATACCAGCTTCGTCCATTGACGTCAGAATCGCCTCAACGGTCTTCGTTTTTGTGAGTCTGTCGAACTGGCGGCTCCCGTGAACACCCGTAAGCTGCAGGATCAGCGAAAATCCGATGGTGGGGTTGTTCTTTACGACATTCTGGACGTCCGTTGCCTGCAACGGAGATGAATCGTACACGTCGCAGATAGCCCTTATCCCAGACATACCACTTGTCTGGCGGCCTTGTGAAGATACCGGTCGCCGTCCGACAGGTGGTTGATCCACGAACGCATGAAATTTTTGGTGAAAAGCATCGGCATGTCGTCTGCACTCATGCGAGGCAGCGCTTTCTGGAACACCTGGAAGCCCCAGTACTTGCGCTCAGGAGACGACGTTGACGCGAACAGAGATTCTGTGAGATGCCGATTCTAGCGTTAGCCTTGCCGAGAGACTCTCTGCACGAAAGAAGCGTAGAGGATATGGGAGAGCTAGGTTGGAAACACAGACCATCAACGACGATCCGGAAAAAGTCTGGAAATGACCCTTTCGGCGTGGGCGCAGCCGGCCGGGGTAATCGGGGTAGGACCTGATCCAGAAGCGCGTCCCAGACAAAGTGGACCTGCGGCTTCCAAGATCCAGATTTCGGGATATCTGACTCCTCGTCCTCGTCCGTGTCTGATTCCTGCCGCACGAACATCGGTAAGATCGTCTGCAGGTGACTATGCGGCGATACTCCAACGGGACGGTACCTTTAGTATCCGCGCTATCGCACCAAGGTTCCCCGTGCTAAGGAGATCAGAGCCCTTGAATGTCGGCGATAGGATTTTCTTCCAGTTTTGAGATGGGCATGCCGCTTGGAGCTTGAGCGTGAGGGCGAGTTTCTCAGGTGACCACGCCTTGGCCTCCGAGTACACCGCAGCAACAATTGCGTCCAGAGCTTCGCCTTTCCAAGACACTTCCGACGTGGAGAGAGCATCAGCAGCGAGGCATAGTGACCACCACGCGCTCTCGCGTAGCCAAGACTTCTTCTCCCCGAGCATTAGTAGTTGAGCCAGTACCTCCTTGAAGCTAGCAAAATCCGATGCGACAGTGGTCGAGGATGGTAGAGTAGTGTCGCGCAGGAGGAGGCCGGACTGGATGACGGAGGTGAGACCGAACAAGCGAGCGAAGAGTACGTCGCGTTCTTCCTGACCAGTCATAGATCCTTGGGCCTTGGACCCGTCCAAAACGATCTGGACAATCTGCGAACATGTCACGGTGTCTATGCGTGACAGAAGCTAGAAGGCAAAAGGAGGAGTGTTCAACTCAGGCTATATGCGCCCAGTACGACGATATACGGACCTCAGTCAATGCCACTGCGAAACCCAACCTGCTGCTCTCCCTCGGACTCGCTAGTCCACGAATCAACCTCCGCAAAGAGTATGCCACGTCTTGTGCGTTTGATGCGTCAAGCCCGTCTGACTTCTTGGAGCCCCCGTCCTCATCCTCGTCCTCATCCTCAGAAGTCTCCGGAGATTCTTTGGGCACGAAGTTCAACTGGAAATGCTGGAGCGCAGCGACAAGTTTCACAGAGGCATCTAGACGTTCCTTCTTGCTAGCCGAGGAAAGATGCCAGAAGAGAGGAAGGGTGGTAGACATGGCGGTGGCTGCAAGCCCAGTTGCAAGCTCCCGCTCGACGCGTCGTTTGATCCAAGTCTCCAAAAAATCTGGAGGCGCCCGTGCAGGAAGAGGAGATTAGATAGACGCCTTACATTGGCCTGTTGATCTAATCTCTTAATCTGGCCAATTCGTTGCATGCTCGTTTCGTTTTTTTGGATTCTCGAGCTCGTCGTTGACATTCAAAGGAACATGACAGTCACAACGAAGTTCAAACAAGCCCCATGAATAGATAAACGTTTCTAATACTGTCTCATCTCCTCAAGGGCATCTACACGCACCACATCACCGTGAGCACTCCACGACCAAGAGATCCCGCCTCTCGTGGCACAGGTACGCATGACGCAAATGATTACAACGAGGCCTCGACCCGGTATCCATGCCCCAGAAGAAAAAATGGAGGATCGCACCAAACCCGGCAGCGCACATCATTCGAACCCCCACGCGTCCGCCCGCGAAGATCCTGGCGAATTTCGAGACTACTGTGCCGCGCCCTTAACGCCCTATCGCCGTCCTCGGTCGCGAACGATGATACCCACGTACATACATAGCATGCGGACCTGATCGGCTCCTCGGATTGCGATGCGCTGCGTGGAGATCGGAGAAAGGAGGAAGCCTGACAGTCGCGCCGGTCTGGAAATGCTGCACCAGGCGGTCGGGTTGTGATTCGAAGTCTATTCTGTGTGCGCGAGGTGGGATATGTCAACGATTACAAAGTTGCGATCTGCGTCGGGCATGATGTTCAGGATGTGAACGCCGCTCCCCTAGGCATCGCAGTCCTTGATCTGCGAGCTCTGGGCCCTCGAGCATAGGGTGATCGGGGGAAGGTTGTTGGATGCCGAGACTGAGATACACTAGGCGATATCGAGGGCTTCGATGTTGTGGCTGGTGTGGCCTTGTTGGGTTGTGGAGGCTATCGCTCTGTGGATTGTCTTCCGGCGGCATTCCGCCTCCCAAGTTCGAGTGGTGGCGGCGGGTGGACGAGTACGACACCTGATTCGTACTGGACGAGGTAGGGATGAAGAACTCTCGTTATGATAGGTCCTGAAGGACCACTAATCCTTTGTGAGTCCCAGCAATGGATATGAACAGCTTACTCACGCTACCTTAACCACCCCTCCTCGTCATCACCTCCATCCAGTCGAACCTCCCCCCGAATGTGTCGGGGCGTCGACGGGGGGAGATGGAGCCAGTGACAGAAGCAGGCAGTCGAGCGACCCAGAAGCCATCACCGAAACCATTCACGACGTCGAGGGGGCGTGGGCGACAGGAGGTTTGTCCGAGGGTAGTGTTGACGTTGCAGGGCCCCACAGGAGCAGGCCCCCATCCTGCGGTCCGCGCGCGCTCGGAACACCGGTTCGAACTGTGAGTCACAGAAGTCTTCGAAGCTCGGTTGTGGCTATCTGACGTGTTCCTGCCGCTACACTTGTCAGCGAGGACGGGTATCATCGCACTACCCCAGAAAATCGGACGATAGTCGAGCGGGGAAGAGGTGGGGAAACAAGCGGGCAAGACCCCGTCAGACGCGTCGTCCCCGTATCGCTCACCGAGTCAGAGGCCGCAACGTGGTGTTTCCCATACATGCGGCCCTTTGGTCCGTCCGTTTACGAGACGACATACCCTGGGTGTCCAGCTGACTGGGGCGTGTCTGGTATGTCACCTGCGTTACTGCTTCGAGTCTACCTACAAGCTTCTTTCGTTCGGAACACCCGCCCAGAATCCCGGAGCGTCTGCTGGAAAGAAGCCATGGGAGGGAAAGCGTCAAAGGTGTTGCTATTCACCGTCGGATACCCCGTCATCGGAGGGCGCTAGAGCAAGAGCAGCCATTACCTCAATACGTGGCTCGGATCCTACGACAGCAAGATGGCCGCAAACAACGCGTTCTTGGGCGGGACCATCGACAACGCATGCGAAGGACAGTCCAATTATGGCTGAGTGAGCCATGTTTTCTTTATGTCCGACCCAATATGGAACTCAAAACGTATGAACGCCGTCCGCCTTGCATGAGCGAAGTTATGAAGGCAGTGGGACGCGTGCCCTCACAATGGACAAGAAACCTGACCACGTTGCTAGCGTATTGGGTTCCGTCCGTTCTAATAGCGTACAATTTCCGTAAGGCGCTGGCGCGGAGACAGCATGCATCTCATAGTTCTGCCACAAGGGCCGGACAGGGCGACAGTGAGAGGCAGAAACAACCGCTTGAAGGACAGAACACGAGGTGCTTGCAAGTGGGACGGTGGCGGCGCATTACCTGCCTGAACCGAGATAGGACTAAGGTGGTCGGCGAAACCTGGGAGATGAATTAGCAGGAGCGAGGGGAGATGTAGGAGGAGAAGACAAGGAACAGGCTGCAGATAAGTATCGGAAAGTGAGAGAAGGAGGGCGTTGGTAGCGGAGTGGAGGGTGGAGTTGAGTAGGAACCTCGGGCGTTTATGGGGCCGCCGCGTGGCTGATTGCAGCAAGATCTCATCGAGAGATGTTTATGTGGCAACTGCCGGCATGAGCCAGCATGGCGGCGGAAGGAGGCGGACTGAGCGGAACACACCGTCGGGCCCTAATGGACGTATGCGGACGCTAAACATGTGACTGAGGGAGGTCGCGTCTGCCGCGGTTTTCCCGGCCCTCGACTCCGCCCGCTCTGTCGGGCAGACCCGCCACATCCATGCCTCCAATGAGAATCTCGCCTGGGATGTCTGCCTAATTTCTGCCCCGGACTTGTTTTGTCTCTTACTTCATCCGACTCCCGCCACCATAAATACTTCCCGTCCTCTCCCTGTTCCGTTCATACTCGCCCTCCTCGTCTTCTCGCATCCAAACCCTCATCCGCCGCTCTCCCCTGCTGCCACCCGCCACACCACCGCCATGTCCAACACAGTCCTCTCCTCCTTCGACCCTCTTGCTACCCACCCATTCACCAACAACTCGGGCCTCCTCCCCAAGCCCGTCGCCCCATCCCAATACCCCCACCACGTCCCTGCATTACCTCACGCGCACGCACCTCCACAAGGGCCCATCATCCTTACCACCACCCCCGTGCACGCACCGCAGCCAAAACGCGCCCTGCCAGCCAAGACCACCTCTCACTCGTCAGCTCCAAAGCCTATCTTCGTCCCGTTCCGCCCGGAGCGCAGCTCGCCCGACCTTGAGGACATCCTCCTCAAGAAGAAGTTTCAGGATGCCTTCCAGGGCAAGGCTCAGTGGGGCATTGACCAGGTCACCCTCTCCCCCGCCGTACCAATCCACTCCGCGGGCAGGCAGGGCAAGGCACGCTCATGATGCAGTGGCTGCACGACCCAATACCCCGTCTGATGTTCTATACCACCCATGGTGAGTGTCTCTCCTCCGTCGTCGGTATCACAGCTGCCTCTCCGCTCCTCGCGTCTCCTCCGCGTTCTGGCCTCTCGGCCCATGAACCTTTTCCCTCCTTCCTTTCGTCATCGTTCCCTCATGCTGAATTAGTGACCGCAGATCCCTCGCTTGCGCATTAGCCGCTTGCTCACGACCCGCCGCGGCGCTCTCGGAGACGGATGCGTCACCCCTCGCTTCTCCCACCCGCTGTTTACGAAGGACTTGAATGATTCTCCCGATCTCGTATGGAACCCAAATAGCCCCATTGGCGGCGCTGTACTACTATAGGGGATGGTGTTTTTGGTCGCGAAGAAGCGTAATGGGCTTGCTAGGGACGGCTCCGAGTTCTGTTCCGTATCGCTTACTACGTCTTGCATCTTTGCATCTGCTATTCACGCATCCTGCTGCATTCAGACTCGTTCACATACTACTAATACGCGCTATCCACATCTGCAATCATCATCACGCATCATGGCTCCTTCTCCCCACCCGCTGCATGCTTCTCGTCTATCTCGCTAAACCTTCGACTCCAGCTGCTCGCCACCGCCCCCGCTGCCACCTGACAGCGTCTACACCTCGTGCTACTGCGAAGAGAACATATACCTCCTTGCGCAGAAATTCGTTGAGGAAGCTCGTACGCAAACATCGTGTGGGCTCGCATGGCCATGGGATATCTACGTCGTTTTCATCTCCAACCGCGGCAAAACGGTCCGTGTCTCTATACAATCCTCCCCTAGATCCTCTACTCCACCCGCGGTCAGCTCAGCAGACTACCTTTTCTCAACTTGGCACTAACAGGTCGCGCTATGGTCTCAAAGGCTCCGCGCCCCGCAAGTCGTTGTCTGGGACTATCACGTCGTTTTGGTGCTCCGACCAGCCGCGAGCGTGCCCGACATCAAAAACCATGACAATTTGCATGGGGATCGCGAGCTCAAGACATGTGCCCAAGCCAGTGCCTCTTCCCCGCACGTCGGCCCTCGCGTGACACAGCTCCCGACGACCAAAGATGAGGAACGCGGGCCTGACGATCCCAAACTTTCTACTGAAACGTTCAACATCGATCTCGGCCACGCCGAACTCTTCAATTCCGGCTGGGTGTACGATTTTGACACGACGCTCGACGTCCCGTGCTCGTGCAGAGGTACGCCATGTTTCACCACGCCATCTGCGTTCTCCCTGGGCGCGACTCGACGTGCCCTGGTGCACACGACCAGGCTGCTGCATTCCCGCCTGGCCTGTTTTCGACGTCCGGGTCGCGTGGGCGCTCCCGCGACGCTTTTTCGCTGGACGTGTCCTCGCTCAACTTTCAAGCATCGACGCGATCGCCGGCGCGGGCCACGCCACCCCCACCGGGGTCCCCCCGGGGCCCCGTGTCCCGTCCAAGTCTTCGCTTGCAATGATTCCGGACTGCGGCGGGTCGCAATTCGCGACTCGCAACTCCAAACACCCATCACTGTGCTCAAACGTCATTTCCACCCCCTCGTCTTTTTTTTTTCTTTTTGGAAGCGGGGCGCGGTTCGGATTGGACCGCCTTGACTCGGATTTGCATACGGCCGACGACTCGGAACACTGACGGAGGCTGCAGATTATCTCGCTCGCACCTTCCCCTACACGTTGGACGGGGCGCTTCGGTCTTGCATCGACGATCGCTTTCGGAGGTGAGTAAATGCTACCTATTGCAGTACTTATGCACGACCTCCTCGATATTCCGTGCAGGGGGCCTGTCAGGCTGTCCTTGTCACTGCGTCGGCACTTTTTTCGAACGCGCGACTGACTCTGGATTTGTCACTTCGCGGCATTTTCTGCCTGTCCTGTCGCGTATAGCTTCTTCAGAATCGTCCCCGCAGCCACTTTTGTCGACAACTTCGCCTCCGACCGGTCCCACATGGTCAGCAGACACTCAGCTCCCTTTCCGAGTTCACAGCCACCCTCGCCCACCCCGATTTGACCCCGATCGCCCTCTCATCTCCTCATCTTCGAAGTTCGAACACCTCCGCACTCTCTGCGCCGGGGGCGACGGGGCCCCGTGGGGCTTCCTGCCATCTCGTCAGTTGCGATTTGACCCGTGCAGCTCCAAATTGACATTGGAGTATCACTGGACCAGAGAGCACTAGCTCTCCTGCGCGCCCGTCGATTTGCACGCTCGTTTCCTATCGCGTCTGCATGCTCCCGTGGAGATACTTACTCATCTGGCTGCTTTCGTGCTGTTGCAGATCATACGCGCCCCGAAACCGGAGGTTGGGCTTGCGACTAGCGGCAATGGCACGGTTGGTGGAGCCCCAGATGGTTCAAACGCGCCCTTGGGCTTGGACGGCGCCCACGAGGGAGATCGTGGTGCAGATGGTCCTGATGTGAGGACAGTCGGTGGAGGTGAGTCTTTGTCATGGCTGCTCAAAAGGTGTCCTTGGGTTGCTGTTTCCTTCTTTCGCGTCGTGACTAGCTAGCGCGCTAGATGAGGCTATTCTCGATGTGGAAGGGAACGAATTGTTTCAGGACATCGCCCATTCAGCTTGTCAATGGATTGCCATAGCCCCTGGGAGGCCGTATCCCGCCACAGGCATTGCTGCTAGGCGTAGACGCAGGCCGGCCGTGGTCACATTCAGAAGTGGAGGAATGAAACATTAAAGACCCAAGATCAATTATGTCTGTGCCTGTCCCAAGCTTGTCCACATGCCTGACATATTTCACCACGCCTCGGACATGTGTCCTGGACCTGGACCTGGCAGAAGCAAGCACCATCGTGCAGTATTCTTCCCCGCCCCCACCGTACCCACCGCTATGCGGTGCGAAGGCTCGCGAACACGGCATCATGCACAACCTTATGGAGTCCTTCGTCGCGATGGAGCCGGACGCCACCTGGAGCCGCGCCGCCGAAGAAGACGAAGACCTGCCAGAGAAAGCCCTTCGCACGTCACCGAGGGTTGGGGCCTCAGATGACGACGGAAACGCGGCTACCGTAAAACGTGTTGGAGACCGGAGCGCCAGGGGTGCAGTCCGGTATGGGGAGGTGATGGACGTCGGGGCCTTCGTGTCCTTGCTGTCGACTGCCGAAGATGCTTCCGCTCCGAGGCAGCAGGGTTCGTAGAATTCGAACCTGGCATGGGGGGCACTCGATGCGGCGTGGCCTCCGTTCCGAGAGAAGGGCAGAAGAGGGCAGGCCGCCGATGTGGGAGATTGGGGGTGGTTTCGAAGTGGAGCTTGGCAGATGTCGGGGTTCATAATACGTTCGCGTTGTACGTAGTCCGTCGAACAGGCCATAAGCGAAGTGAACGGAGGTGGTGTGCGCTCCGATGGACTTCTGTCGGGATGGCACTGCGCGCACGACTATAAATTGTGGAAGTTGCCATGCTTGAACTGGTGACCGACCTTGCTTCCAGCTTCTGTGCTCGGCCAATTCAGCCACACTCGCATCATGTTCCTCGCCCCCCACGTGTCGGTCCGACCGCCCGAAGTCTATGTCACGCATTGCAACAAGTCACGTGTAAGCGACGTGACTAGGGGTGCATGTGATCCTGTGACAAGGGCATTGTGGCGCTGGAGCCTTTCAGTTCTTTCCTGCAGTATCGAAGTCCCTCCCCCTCTCTGCCACTTCACCGTCCACACTACGTCCTAAAAGTACTCCACACTTTGTTTCTTTCTTCTCCGCACTCTATGATCATGAACGGACACGGTGGAATGACAAATGGCACCACGACTCCTGCTCCTCCCTCTCAGGCGGACACTTATACCAATGGGCCCTCTACAAGCGCAGGTGGGCATGCCAACGGATACGCACAGTGAGTCTCAATGCTTTGCTGCGTGCAATCTGGGTTTGTAAGGAACACCGAGGAGCGAGGGGGGTGTTGGATGGATGGCTGCGGCTGTGATCCCCTGGAAGGTGGTGGCGCGTGAGATTTGGTGCATTCTGTCCTTGGTGACGTGCGTCTTCTCGTGCGACCTTGATGGAGACGTCTCCGTACGTGTTCTATGGTGGTGGTCTCGATTGGGATATTGGAGTAGCATAATGTCTTAGTTCAGTACCATGCATGACCACAGGCTGTCGTTACGAGGAGATTTGATCGGCGTCTATCTTGCTCCTGCCGAGTGATTCGATCGAAATTGCCTAACCACTCGGTGACGCTTTAGGCCGCCGTCCTTGTATCAAGTTCACAATGAAGACATAATCAGCCACCTTCTCCACTCGGGCTTTCAAACTGGCGTACGTTCACCCTTCGGCCTGTGTGTGCATGGCTGCGAAGCTGACACTAGCCTCCAGAACTACCATGATACACTACTGGTGAGCGTCATACCCTCTCCCGCTCCAGTTAAGCATTCAAGCTGTTGCGATCAGCATGTTCGTGGAACTGTATACCGGCTACACGCTCTCATCCTCTCTCGATCGCCGTATCTCGCACACTTGATGTCAACGTCGCCTCAAACAAATAGCCAACATATAATATACGTTAATCTGGATCATGAACCAGAGATTACCGATGAGGTACGTCATTTTTGCTGCGCTCTAACAATACACTTTATCTCACAACTCGTGCAGGGATTCCACCACGGTGAGCGACGGTTGTGGTGGAAACACGTATACGATTACTTTACTCATTGTCATCCTAAAGCATTGGCGTACCTTTACTCCGCCGCCGCCCTCCCTAATGTCCGTCCCGAAAACGCTCGTGCCGTGCTCGCTGCAGCCTGTCTGCTCGGCCATATGGACGACCTCTGTAGCCACGCTTACGAGGTCTGCCGACAATCGATCAGCCTAGAAACGCTTCCATCTTGGCTGGAGTTCGTCGACGCCGTGCCACCTTCGAGCGACGGCTCTTCCACACCCATCGTCGAGCAGCACCAGCCCCTGCGCACAGCGGTGTTCGGCCACTATGCGCAACGCCTACGGGACGACGTCTTCAACTTCCTCATCGTGACGCTTCCAAACCTCGTGAACTTCGGTGGGCAGGCGACGCCGACGACCCCGCTGCCAGAGGGCGCGAGCTCGCACGCAGATGCGGGCCGCGAGACGCTTCTACAGGTGTTTGCGCGTGTGCCGTTCGACCTCTTCAAGGCTGCGGTAGAGTCGCCCACGTTCCAGCTCGGTTAGTTGCCCCGTTTGTTCTCGGTATGCGCACGAACTTACGTGACGGCGGCCTTATCGTCAGGGTCGACGCACTCACGGTTTAAATTCGCCAAAGATGCAATCGAGCTCCGAAAGCAGGGCGTCGCGCGGGGCCAGGGCGCAGAGGAGACGGTCGTGCTCGCGTTCGGCGGGGGCTCGACGCAGTCGACCGGGGTGCTTGTCACCCGGAAGCTGCGCCGGAGGCAGCTTTGGAAGGTCAACAACTCGTAGGGGCCGGGAGGTTTGGGATGTCTGCGGACAAGGACTTCTTCACTCACTCATTGGGCTGGGACGGCCGCCGCCGTGCTGATGTTTCTTGCGCGGGCGTGCCGTCCGCGTGCCGCTCATTCTGCTGCTGCTATCATCTCGATGTCTTTGTGCTTGTCATGTGTGTCAGTCGGTCGTCTTGCATTGTCGTTGCCGTAGTAGTAGTCGTACTCACATGTATTCTTCCTCACCGCCGTTTATTTGGTTGTTGTGTTCATACGTAGTCGTTTGCTGGGGGAGAGACAGCGTATCCTATTTGCATTGTGCTATTCGGCTCGTTCGAGCTTACCAGGCTTACCAGACCTGCTGTGTGAACCTTCATTCTCGGGTCAACTTACGGGGCCCGCGAACCTATCTTGCGCGTTTCCAGACTCGTACAAGGCTATCCATTAGCGGCACAAGAGGCCGTCATCAGGATGACCCCGAAGATACTCGAAGAGGGATAAAGACGGGCGCTGCGAGTTACCCCACCCAAGCGCGTGGGAGGCTGTATGCGGTGCGTCTTACGATCAGCCACCATCCTATGTCTCGTCCCTCAAGGCAGCCGCGGCCGCAATACGCACCGGCGACGCCTTCAGAATTCATCCAGGCTCCCCAGTATGCCTCCTCTCGCTCATCATACCCTTCTTTTCTCTCTCTGCAAGAGACTGCCTGGCTGCAGCTGTCGTGTGCGGGACGCGGGCTTGTGGATGCGTTCAGATGGGACACGGTCTTGAGGCTGGTTGCAAGGTACGACTTTGTCCTTATCGCATCGTATGTGGATTGTGAAATGATAGTCCATGTGTTTGCAGCGACTCCGAGGTCCGATCGAATGTATTCAAGTCGCTCATGCTGAACACCGTCTCGTTGGTGTCTATCTACTTCTTTGACTGGCTGCTCCTTCCACTCGCGCAATCGCAGCAGAAATGGTTCCATCGCAATATCGGGTGGTTTTATCAGGTCCTGTGGCTGCTCCCGGTCGTGGGCATATCGTTCTACCTCAACGTGAGTCCTCAACCACATCCTCTCCCCCGTCAGATCCCTGCGATCCGGGAACATGATGTGCATACACACAATCCACATCGTTGAAGGGTACTACTGCTGGTACCTCAAAGATAGAAATTGAGTTATTCTGAGCCTTCCCAAAAGGATCCGACATTGGATCCCTCCTCCGGACTGTTCGCTCGCTCATTTGTGTTTGTGACCACCGTAGAGCTCATGGTGCACACTCCTAGCCAAACGCACCTTCACACTTCAACATGGCACGCGTGCGGCCGCACAACCACCGGCGACCTACAGTGGCATGCTCAACGCGCTCGCGACTTCGGCGTATCGGGGTGTGATGGTGTTCACGTCTGTCGTCGTTTCGTTCGCGCTCTCGTACATCCCGTTCGTCGGGCCGCCGACGGGGTTCGCGTTCCTATGCTGGGTTGATGCGTAAGTACGACCAAGCAGGGTACCCTCGCGCCTCGCTGATACGGAGACCACGATGTAGATACTATTGCTTCGAGTGAGTGCAGTTCCTTTATGGATGACGCGCTTGTTTTCTTATGTACATACTTAGGTTCATTTGGATTGCTCGCGGATTGTCATTATCCCGGCGGGTTAGGCACCTAGAAGAAAGATGGGCGTACTATTTCGCGTTCGGTGAGATATCCTTGTCGCGTTCTTTCTTCCACAGGTTCTCACCTGGTCGTGTATCAGGTCTACCATCGGCTGCATTATGCATGTGGGGCAGTAGCCTCGCGAATGTCGCGTTGTTCGCCCTTTTCTTTCCCTCAGTACGTTTCGGGCCTTATAACATTATCTGTTATTGCTGAAACCGGTTGCACCATCTAGTATATCATCATGGCCATGTACGCCCGGCCGGTCCCATTAGATCCCTACAATCCCACCTCATCGATTAGAGGTGCAAGCGGGAACGACGACACGATCCGCTATCCCTCTCCACTCGTCCCCATCCGCATTCCAGTGTTCTCGCCAGTCATACTCCTCAACGACTGGATCGTCCGCATACTTAGTGTGGGGACTGGCGGGAGCGCAAGCGCAGCATATAGCAATAGCGTCCGGAGCGGAGGAAGACATCGGCGGATACCCAGCGATAGCGTGGAGAGCATCGAAGAGGGCGAGCCGGTGGAAATGGATACCATGAGCGTGAGGAGCGCGTTGGGCGACGCTAGGAGAGCACGAGTACGGGTCCGAGGACCGTCCGCTGTGATTGGAAGGACGGGACGCAAGTTTGATTAGGGTGATGTGAGATTCCGCGTCGTCGGTGTCACGAGCACGCTGATTGACTGGTTGATATGCTAGATGTGATGACAATACCTCATTGCTATTCGATACCATAAGAACATCTGACGCAATATTACCGGCCAATTTGCCTTCTGATCACTGGTGATCCAGCATAGGATACCGTTCTATCCATCCATGCGCGGCACTCGGATAATATGCCGATGCAGCGTGGCATATATATGACAGGAAGGTACTCGGCCTCTCTCACCCAACGGCCCGTTACAGTGCTGTAGATGCCTGGTCCCAGAGCTACTGGAAAGGGGTCTCCACATCTTGTCATGAACCATGTACAAAGGCGATGAATCACAAATTACTACAAGTTACACGCTAAAAAGAATCAAACTCGGAAATGGCGAGAGCATCTAACTTTTGATGTCCTTGAATGAATCCATCTCCATGCCTAATGCTGGCGCGAAACATGGGGTCGCAGTTCCGCTGCTCGCGCGCCCACGTCTAACCAACTTTCCAGCGCCCAGTTCCAACGCAGTTGAGCTTCCAGTTACTAGTTTCAAGATTCAAGTGCTCACTTCCGAGTCCTAGGTCCACAGTTTCAAATTATGACTCTCCAGTTTGGAAGCAACATTACAACATCGATTTCGTAAACACTGAAGTACTAAAACATGAAGCGTCCAGTCTCATCGTCCCTCCAGAGCCCGGTTCAAACGACAATCTCGTACCCAAGCGACGGATCGCGGAGCCAGAACGGTTCCCCGAAGGCGCACCCCCTCGCTGCGGCCTCGAAGATGGTCTCGTACGTGTCGAGCTTGAGGAGGCCGACACCCGCGAGGAACTGGATGACCTCCGAGGCCGTCTGGGCAGTCGTCGAGCCGCCGGGGCTCGTGGCGATGGGGCGACCGTCTTCGACCATGCCGATGGACAGGACATTGTTGGTCCTGGAGACTTTGATGATGCGGTAGACGGCGTCGCCGATGTGTGCTGTGGGTGTGGGAGGGGTGAGGTCGGCGGCGGCGGCGGCGGCAGCAGCACCAGCAGCAGCCTCGTCTTTCTCTGGAGCGACTGCAACCTCCTCGTCGTCGTCATCAGCGCCAGGACCAGCTACTGCGTTGTCTGCGGGGACGGTTGGGTCGACGCTGGGGAAGTCCATCCGGTCGCTTTCCGAGTCGGACATGCCGTCTACGTTGATGGCCAGGTTGTCGGAGTCGCTATCGTCAGAGAAGAGCTCTTGCTCGACGTCTTCAGCCCAGTCAAAGGCGTTTGGGGAGAAGGACGGGAGGGTACCGGTTTCGGTTTCCCCCACCCCCTGTTCGCCTGGCTTGCCCTCTGGCCTCGCTGCCAAAATGGAGCGAACCGAGGTGAGTGCTCTCATGGATGGACGTGCCGACGAATAGCATGACGTACGGCGACGTTGGAGCTCTTCCCAGGCGTCGTACTCTTCGCGGAGGTTCTCCATCGGGACCTTGACGCTCCAGTCTCCCCATCTGAAAAAGAAGGGGGTGTTGAAGGGCGTCGACCAGGTCCTGCCTGTGACGTTGGACTTCTTGTAGGACATCGTGGGTGGCGAGAGTTTAAGGAAGAATGAGGGTGGTGAGGAGAAGAACTGCACAGCAGTAAGGCAGGTATGCCAGTGTGGGAGCGTGTCTAGCACGTCGTCGTGGTAGAAACACAAGAAGTGCACGCTTTCCCGGCTCATATAACTTGAGATGGGGGCCGGGCTCGTTCGCAACTGTACGTCTGTAGTCGTTTGGGTTCCTGGTGCGGCTGACATGGAAGATTATAGGGCGCAAGACAGCCTTTTTAAGTACGAGGCTGCAGTAACAGATAGATTCATTCTGCAACAGAATATTCAGTTATTGCTAAGAAGGACGGGTGGGACAACGGCAGACAGTAAGGTCTCCATCCGGATGAGTGTCAACTGGATCAAGACGGGAGCACCACGCGGAAAGGCTATTGCTGAGACGATACCATCTTGTGATTACCTTGACTCGCCCCTACCCACGACCCCATGGTCGAGCATAGAGTACTTAGGTTACCAACAATAAGCTCGACACGAGAACCCCACAACCCTTTTCCGCACCCTACTTATCTCGTCGCCGCGGGAGTTCAATATGGTACTTGCCAAATTAAGTAGCCCGGACCGCCTCGACCGACATGCAGCGGTGGTTACCTTCGGCACGGTGCAGCCTCAGTGTCTCCTCCCCTTGTTCACAGATATTCACACAATATTTCGCCAATTTTTCCCTCCTCGAACCCCCCAACATCTGACGTAGGTCATCCCCCAGTAAGACTGCGCCTTATATGCCGATGACAGACTGTTCGCGTGGCAGGTTCGATGCACAAAAGTCGATGAACCGAGATCGAAACGATACCGTGGAACTCGGCACGATTGTGTTGAATCCCATGAACGTGTCGAATGGAGAAGACAAGAACCACCAGCGCCGTGCTGGACGGTTGGGGAGCATCGGTTCCTCTGTAATATTCATGCTGCTTCCGCTCTGAATGACGATTCCATCACATACGCTGGTGGGGACGACATCGTCGCTAACATCCACGCCGGTATAGCCATGGTGAGTATATACCCAGTTCCAGGGCAGATTACTGACGGATGGATTGAAGGCACAGTACACATGGCCTGAACGTCCACGTCCGAGTCGATTAATAAGTAGACGTGCTTCTTCTTTAGTACTCTGAGGACTGGCTGTCGAGGCGTCTCGAGAGGAGTCGATCGAAGCTGCGATCCTAGTTGTCAGTAGTCCATCACCACTGGTCGGAGATTATCGACAATCTACGACGTCGCCATATAAGCAATGTTGTCAACATTGAATTTCCGAGGTGGCACAATGCTGCAGAGGACAAGAAGCCGCCATCTGTTGAGTGAACGCACAACATTGAAGTCAGCCCATTGTCACAGAGTATATCAACAACTTACTTGCCGTCTAAAATCTAAGACGTCCCGCTCACATCGAGACTTGGATCAAAGCCTTTTGGGAAGACTTGACGGACATTCACATTGATCCTGGTACCTTGAAGGTACTCTTCGTACACACCCCAATCATCCTCATCCGGACCCGAAGGGCTGGCATCTGGACCTTCTAGATGGGGCGGAAGTGTCCTCTCGAGTATTCTTGGTACGCCTATGGACAGCATGCTCAATCAGAAAAGATATTCCAGAGAAAACATCGGCTACAAGCTCACCATGGTACGCCCGGCGACACGCTGGTCCTGACATGATGACGATGTCTCCGGAGCGCAGAAGGATGGGTGTAGGGGGTTCGTCACGTGTGAGGCCTCCGATAAGGAAGACCGCCGCACATCCAAGCCTGGCCGAAAAAAGTGACAACCGTCAGCACACTCATCCAGGACAACGTCTTGGTGTTTCACCGTACGATATCGAGACCAGCGGGGACGTTGCACATATCTCCGAGCGGTCGACATGGGCCATCAGGGTGTCCTTGACAGAAGGTCAAGTTAGCATAGTGTGATCGTAGCGTATTTTAATCGCCATCGCTACGAGAGAATAATAATACTGACTCTCGTTTGGTAGAAGTTCACAATACCCGCATCCGGCTCTGCGAAAGATCCTCAGGCGCAAGCTATGCACTTCGAACGTTGTATCCTCACCGTACGTCTCCTTCCACTCTGACCAATCCGGTCCCGCCGGTGCCCAGTCGGCTTCGTCGTCCATAGTGTCACCGAATACGTGCTTCCAGGAGACCCGTTCGATGGCCCTTTTACATACGCCTCTGACGAGATCCGAGATTTCGCCAGGACCTCTCGAAAAGTCGTACTGCTTCGTGCCCCAGTGATAATACCACCCAATATTCGCCCATCGTAGTTTGGGTACAAGGTTCGACACCGAAACTGGGCGGAGAAATTGTGAAGGAGGCGCAGGAAGTTTTGGTGTATTGGCGAGTGTTTGATAGTTGTCAGGACTGGCGGGTTCGTTTGCAATGAGTTTCCGCGGACCTGGATGCTCCGTTTGAGTGGTCGGGGGAGGTGAAGGGTCCACGTCCTGCGATGCGCGAGGCAGAATGTCTATGTCCTCGCATACACCCTTGCGTATGAGAAGATATCGATTCCATAAGCCGTCTTGAGGTAGGAGGTAATGAGTGTCGAGGTTCGTCTCGTTGGGATCGCGAGCATGATCTCGGAGTGCCCATCGCACGAGTTGCCTCTGATCGATATGTGGCACGAAGGATGGCAGAAGTACGAGACCTGATGTATTCCGTAGCGCGAAGTAAAATAACATGAATACGTACAGATCGCATACATCTGCGACGAATGGCGCACCAGGTGTGGCCGGGAAGATGTATGCCTTCCTTGCGCCTTGTTCCTCCGAGCTATGTAGCGGAATCTCTCGGCACTCAACCGCATCGGCACGTCCCTTCCACCCCCCTCTTGCAGTTTCTGGTATGCGAGACGGGTCGGCCAATGCAAGATCAAGCACGTCCGAGAGATCGGGAGGCGGAAAGCGGGCTTTGTATTTCTTCTCGGCGGCGCGGAATAGCGTCCAGTCGGCACCGGTGTGCTCGAGTCGGTTCCGAGTAGACTTCCAATGCTTGCGGCGTGCCTTCTTATATGCGGCGCTGGTTGGATCGTGCATGTCTCCCAGTGGGGTCGTCGTGCGAGCAGTCACCGTCATCGTCGTCCGAGCTCAAGGGCAAACAGGGCGCTGCGGAGGCCAATCGCACGGCGACGCTTACGAGCGCTTACGGTGCTGTTGCGCTGCTCCGCCTCTCCCCGCGAACCGCCGGGCCAAATACACGCAAACGGCGTTAAAGCAATTTCGATCCCGAGCTGCCGCTCCTGCGTCATCGTTCTCCCCTTGCCTCTTCCCCATACATTTGCTTGCACATTCGACTTGCTCAGGACGAGGACGACGCAGGCGACAGCACTTCCAACTCTTTCGACTCCATGTCAGTATGGCTCCCTCGCGCGCCGGCACCGCTCCTCTTGCGCACTTTTAGCCGCCACCCACACCTCCTGGTCGGCGTGCGCACATACACCGCCGCGTCACAGGAGTCGCGTCTCCCCCTTCACCCACTCTATGCCTCAGGGTATGACCACATGAAGTATGCAAGCGCACAGCAGGAGCAGAGGAGGGAGCTGCACTCGACCCCTGCGCAGCAGGACTCCCCCACGACATCCGCCACGGGTGACCCGAAGGCTTCGCCCCCAGCGCCGAAGGACGACGCGCCGCTCGCGACGCGCGTGTGGAAGAAGGTCAAGCACGAGGCGCAGCACTACTGGCACGGCTCCAAGCTCCTCGCGGCCGAGGTCCGCATCTCCTCGCGCCTCCAGTGGAAGCTGCTCCACGGCGAGAGCTTGACGCGCCGAGAGCGACGGCAGGTACGCGTCCCTTCCAGTGCTCCCGTGGAGCTCGCCGTAGTGTGCTGACGGAGACGCGGACGCATGCATGCAGCTCAGGCGGACGACGCAAGACCTCTTGCGGCTGATTCCATTCGCTGTCTTCGTGATCGTACCGTTCATGGAGCTGCTCATCCCGGTGGTGCTCAAGGTCTTCCCGAACGCGCTCCCATCAACGTTCGAGGACAAGTTTGCCGCTGTGAGTACACATGTTATTCATCGATCGGGTTCCCATCCTGGCACCGTGCCAGCCGGTTGCTTGCCGACTCGTGCCTGCTCGTGCAAACCTCCGAAAGTGAAGGCACCGGGATTCATACGGCATTTGTGGGAGCTTTGAATGGCTGAGGGCTGTCCCGCCTAATGACTATTCCTATTGCCCATCGGCGTGACCAGGAAGGGGAGAGCATCACCTACTACGCGGATGCTTAAACGTAGTCAGAAGATCATTGAACCCGCAGAGCGGACAAATGAATGTCTCATTGCCTCATGTTTCTTTCCAGCACGCCCCCCAAATGCTGACCCCGCACACAGGAAGAGAAGCAGCGCAAGCTACTCCGTGTCCGCCTCGAGATGGCCAAGTTCCTGCAAGAAACGCTCCGCGAGTCGGGCCTGAAGGCGAACGCGCACATCCTCGGCACCGACGCGTTCAAGGAGTTCTTCCGCAAAGTGCGCTCGACGGGCGAGTCGCCGTCTGCGGGCGACGTCGTGAACGTCGCGCGCCTCTTCGACGACGACCTCACGCTCGACAACCTCTCGCGCCCGCAGCTCGTGTCGATGTGCCGTTACATGGGCATCAACGCGTTCGGCACGGACAATTTCCTTCGCGGGAACATCCGCGCGCGCCTCCTCGCGCTCCGCCGCGACGACGAGATCATCGCGCGCGAGGGCATCGACGAGCTGAGCACGGCCGAGCTCCAGGCGGCGTGCCAGAGTCGCGGCATCCGCACGTTCGGCGTGTCCCCGGCAAGGCTCCGCGAGGAGCTCGCGACGTGGATCGACCTGCACCTGCAGAACCGCGTCTCGGGCGTCCTTCTGGTTTTGGCGCGTGCGTTCCAGTTCGACAAGAAGCCGGGTGCAGACGAGGACGGCAAGACGGCGATCATCCGGAGTCTCGAGGCTGTGCTGTGTGGTCTTCCTGACAACCTGGTATGATATGCGGTTGTGTTTGTTTGTGGAGAGAGAGGCGTGCTGACTTGGGGGGATACAGCTGAACGAGGCGGAGCTCGAGGTCGACGACCAAGCGAGCTACAAGCAGAAGCTCGAGGTACTCAAGCAGCAGGAAGAGCTCATCCAGGACGAACAGGAGCAGGAACAGCGCGAAGAGGACGCTCGGCGGGCGAAGAAGGAAGAGGAGGCGCGCCTCGCCGAGTCGCTTTTACCCGAGTCGGAGCTCGAGCCCGAGAAGGCGGAGGCGGCGGAGGTTGCGGACGCGCGGATGACGTCGGAGCAGCTCAAGGAGCTCGCGGAGGCGCTCTCTGTGCTGTCAGCGAAGTCGTCGGTGCTCAAGGAGCGCGACGAGCTGCGCGCGCTGATGGAGGAGAACCTGCAGGCGGAGGAGGACCCGAAGTCGCCGTCGGGCGCGCTGACGAAGCGCATCCGAACGATGCTGGCCAAGATCGACAAGCAGCTGGACGCATACGACTCTCGCGTGGGCTCGTCTCTGCAGATGATCTCGCGCACGCCGGACGACAAGATCTCGGTGGAGGACCTGGAGAAGGCGCTGGCGGTGATCAAGCACAGGCCGGACGAGGAGGTCGGGCACATGGTCATCGAGAAGCTGGACGCGGACAAGGACGGGTTTGTCGAGCTAGAGCATGTTATTGGCCTCGTTCGGGAGGAGGGTCTGGGTGCGTTGTTCTTCTACTCAATTGCGTGCACTCTACAAGGTCGGCTAACGAACAACGAATGGCAGGGACCGTGTTGGACGACGAGGCGGAGCGCCTTATTGGGCAAGGGCGGGAGATCAAGGACCTAAAACCGAGGAAAGAGGACATCGTACAGGAGTAATTGGAAACGCCCTCCCCCCACTCTACTCATCGCTATCGTACGAGCTATATATTGCAACCATGTTAGACTGCGTTACGGAAGCTTAGATAGAGCTGCGGTTCGAGTCTGGTCAAACTCTGACGCAAGCATGGCGTAGCCAGGCAAGTCGCTGAGCTCGCCGTTGTGGTTGCTACCTCGTGTCCCGGTGCTTTTGTGTCGCGGGGTGCGTTGAGGCGTGACGGGAGTCTCGATATGGACAAAACTCGGTCACGTGGACGCGAGGAATGAAGACGCGGTTCGAGTCGCGCCGGGATCGAGGCTGCGTGAGAGCGAGTGCGGGGAGCAGTCGCACAGAATGCTGCAACAGGTCGCTGTCCCGCGCCCAAGAAGCCGCACGCCCGACCCTCTCTCTCCCGACTTTTCCGCCGCGCACGACCACGAACACCGAATGAGCCTCCGCAGAGCCGTCCTCCAGCGCATCACCCCCCTCCCGTCCCGGACGCCGTCCCCAAGCACCAGCATCCCGCCCGAGTGGCCCCAGTCCCCCATCGAGGAGGCCGACTCACACCCAGCAGAGGAGCAGCTGCATCAGATCATAACAAGGGCCAAGACACCGTATGTCCCCGTCTTCCTTCTCACACAGAGAATTTGGCCAACGACTACAAGCACTCATGCCTCTCCTTCCTGTAATGCGTAATCGCAGAGACTTGATGAACCCCAATGGAGTTGTGAAGCGATGGCGGGTTAACATTGCCGAACAATCTCCCCCCCAACCCAGCGAGATTTCCACCATCACAGCAAGCCTCGGCCCCAGCACCGTCAAGCGCGATCCCGACCTCTGGTTCGAAGACGGAAACATTATCCTTCTATGCCGCGACACAGCTTTCAGAGTATACCGTGGCCTTCTCACAAGACATTCGGTCATCTTCCGAGATCTATTTGCGGTGGCTCAGCCCTCCAACTCCGAAACCATGGAAAGCTGCCCACTCGTGCATATATCAGACCCTCCAGACGACGTCCGCTATCTCCTCCGTGCCCTATGTGGGCTTCGCAAGTGCGTACCTTCTCCTTACGTTTGCTTCTTCCCCCGCAATGTCCGCCATTGGGGCCCTTGGCTCCTCAACCTCCCTTCCATTCCTCCTCCGTACCACTGTCCCATGGACTCAACCTCCACGTGCGTCATGCTAGGTTCCCCATCATCCCCGGGGAGCGCATAGAGTTCGCAGAGCTCGCCGCGCTCATCCGCATGTCGCACAAGTACCACGTCGAAGACCTCCACTCGCGCTCCATGCACCACCTCAAGTCCTACTTCACCAACGACCTCCCCACGTGGGACACCGCCGGCGCCGACGGCAGCGTCTCCCTACATATCACGCCGTCTGACGCGATCGCAGCAGTAAACCTCGCGCGCCTCACGCACACCGACTCTGTCCTCCCGACCGCGCTCTACCTCTGCTGCCAGCTCGACCAAGAGCTCAATCTGGGGGTCGAGCGCGCGGACGGCAGTGTCGAGCGCCTGGAGCAGCACGACCTCGAGCTCGTCCTGCGCGGGCGCACCGAGCTCGTGCGCGCAAGCACCCGTGGGGCATGCACGATCTGCAAACCCGTCGCGAGCGCACAGTGCGTGAGCACGGGCAGCACGAAGGGACAGGGCGGGTGCGAACGTGCGCTGCGCGAGATCCTGGGCATGATGCTCGACGGGCTGCAGAAGGACCCGATCGGGGACATCGCGGGCTTCGCCGCGCTCGACTCGTGGGAGCACTGGATCGAGGACGTCGTCGAGCTCTGGCCACTATGCGAGCCGTGCCGCTCGATGCTCCACGCGCGCGACCTCGACGTCCGCAAGGACGTGTGGCGGCACCTCCCCGCATACATGGGCATCGCGGTCGATGACTGGAAGGACCCGCTCGCGCCGGTGACGCCCGCGACGCCCGGCGCGGCGACGGCGCTATAAGGGCGTCTATGGGTTATGGTCCGGTTTGACGGTATTGACAGGTTATGCTTGCAGTGCGGTTTATTGAAACGACTGAACGACCAAGTAGACGGTTCACTCACTCATATGCATATCCACTCATCCTACGGTTACCTCTACTTATCCTCCCCCCACAGCGTTGCGCCCCCTACTCTCCCTTAATAATCACCCACACTCATTAGTTCTCATCCCATGGCACCATACCACCCGCGATGGCATTGACACTCATAGCACTCATGATGAAGCACCTACACACGCATCCCTGCTGTACCTAGTATACAACATACATCCGGCGTCCGTCCGATGTTGTATCCATGATTTATTTTTTTCTCTTCCTCTCTTGGCTCTCTAGTAGATCTCGCACAATATCGAGTTCTGTAGCAGGCTATAAAGTGTGTATATCTATCATGGGCGCGTTGCGACTGCTATAGGCGTAAATTCCTCCTACACATGGTGTATGTCCCTGTGGTTATTAGATGGTATAGTATCACTGGTGTATAGCACCCCTGGCAAAGTACACAAATTTCGGCTGCCATATTATGGATCCTGTGGGCAGCAGCGGTAATGCAACGGTCAAGTTATCCAATAAGTGAATAAAAACTAAACCCTGGTTGCAAGATTAGAAAAAGCAGCCCTAGCTCTAGAAGTAGCCCCCGTGAACCTAGAAAAATCGCGTGGTATCGGCGTGGAAGCCGTTCGCATGGCGCATGACGACGATCCCTCCAGTCAGACTCGACCACTAATACACTCACCGAGTCAGCGATGCGCTAACGACCGAACACAAAGTAAACAGCGGCGAGAGGATGAACCTGCACTCACCCCGTTCCCGATGAACACCTGAGCCCTCTGGCCCACAAGCATGTCCATCGCCTGTGCGACGTATTTCTGCTCCCAGTTAAGCACCGTATCCCGACTGCTCGCGATATGCTTGAACCCGCCAATGTCCGCCAGCGCGTCCTTGAGCTCCTCGACCCACGGCAGCGCCCCGTTCGTCATGATGTACACGTTCTCCAGCCCCCGGGCGGCGTGCGCCTCCTGCACCTCGCGTACACGCGCGACGACCTCCGGGATCGTCGGCAGGCAGCGGCGGCGGTAGAGCGCGGTGTTCTCCGGGGTGTTCTCGCCCCAGGGCGCGCTGCCGGGCGGCGGGGTGAAGTCCTCGAGGCCGGGGAGCTGGTTGAACGCGAGGAACGTGGACGACCACTTGGCGAGGTGCTCGCAGTGCCCCGCGTAATCGCCGCGGCGGAGGTGCAGCACGAGCAGCCCAGGGATCGCCGGGTAGCGCACGGCGTTGGGCGTGTCGTAGGGGAGCGCGGACAACGGCGGCTCGGAGACGGTCGTAGGCGCCACCACCTCCCGGTTGTTGTCGAACGCGAGCTCAACGACCGGGGACCACCGGAAGGTCGAGACGACCGGGGACGCTGCAAAGTCCGCCCAGGCGGCGAGCATCGCGTTCTTGTCGCCGAAGGTGCTGCGGGCGCAGGAGATAGGGTTATTTTCTGCGCCACAGGCATCGCTGCGGGGCGGCAGGCACAGAGCCTAGAGTAGAGGAAGGGGACCGGCACTCACACCCAGTTGTAGATCGGCCCTTGCCCGGACTCCACTTCCACGCACTGGTCGTCGACCGTGCGCAGCTTCCGGACCCAGCCCTCGGTGACTGAGTCGACCATCCAGGAGCCTATGTCATTGTGCACCTCTTCGCGATCGAGTACGCGTTCACGGCCGTCGCACACGGTGTGGTAGTATTGCTCCGCAATCGAGAGGGGTGCGTCGTGGTCAGTGCCAGGGAAGACCCCACCGACCATCGGTCCTGCGGTGCGAAGTAGGCATGGGCGTGGACAGTGGGGACAGTGTGAGAGAGAACCTACCTGCGATGAGGGCCGACAGCGGGACGCGGGATGGAATCGGCTTTCCTCCGTAGTCCGAATAATCTTGGCTGGCGTCGTCATTCCAGGTGTAGTTGTAGAAGACGAACCTGGCAGATAGCTCGTCAGCGCGAACACCGAACTTCGAGAGGGCATGACAAGATTGACACGCACGCTCGGTTTGACTTGTAGGAAAGATATGCGTTGAGTAAGATCTCTTGCCAGATGTTGCCCCATCCGGAGCCTGTATAATATAGAAGGGCATGAGGCTTCATGCGTTCGCGTATAGAAGGCCGCAGATCGCACCTCGGTTGTGTCCGGGGATGAACAAGAATTTGGGCTCGCCCTCGTGCGAGGCTGCATGCCAGTGGTGTTGGGGGAGACCCAGCTCATGCTCGTGGTACTGAGAGTAGAGGGGCGGCAGACGCATGCCAGACCATCTCGGGGGCTCCGGTTCTTCGTCAGCGAAGGGAGTCTCTACGACGACCTCGTGGAAAGAGAGCTTGCGCAGAACAAGGGTGAAGAAGACGAAAGCGGATAGGCCAAACACCAGATAGCGTCGGGCAAGATAGCGCAGGCAAAGGGTGCCAGTAATGTTACCTGCCTTGACCGAATATCCGTTGAGGTCCCGGAGAGTTAAGGGGAGTAGAGCCATGGCGAGACGAGGCAAAGAAGGAATTGTACCGGCGCATAGGCAGGCGTCGAGGCCAGGTCTTGGATATCGTTTGATGTTTCACACTTAGGCCAAGGGCGTCCGAGGTAGGTAGGAGTTTGACATGCCGCTTTCGGGCCAGACTATGTAACAAGCTTCGTTGTATTCCAGGATTTTGACAAATCGGATCTTTACTTGACTCAATACCGAGCACATCGCATGTGGCGTAACGGGAACCACGAGATCGAAACCTGCGCCTAAGCGAGCGGGTTGTTATTTTCCCTGAAATGAATTGACTGGTGAATATGGTTTGCAAAGGAATGCATAGGAATCACGGATAGCTACTGTTCGGTGACAACTTAATCACGCCGCTACCGCCAAGACAAAACCGGCGTCCGCAGACATGGCATGGCGGCTAGGCTAGGCGGCCATTGCCGGGGAATAACTGCAAGGACATGCTTCGTTTGGCGTATGTAAACCGCTGAGCGAGCGTTCCTCGGTCGCTACGGATATCTGATATCCGACGTCATCAGCCCCTCGGATCGACCAGAAGGCATTTGAGGCTGATGGTCATAGTCTGCGTAGTCGCCGTCTGGGAGTGGAGAAACTTGGAACGCGAAGTAGAGGCGCGCAATTCTAGGCCACCTATTTCGCGTACGTTGCGAAACATGGCACACCCGCTCGCATAAAGGGAGAACTTCATACCTGCATGCACCGAAACGATGCCCCGTTCATTCGGCGGACTACGATGGTCGACCGCGCCGAGCAGGGTAGACAGTCCTGTGGATATGAGGGAAGTGAGTCCGATTCATTCACCTTGCGTCGAATATAGGGTTCCCTACTTGCCTTCTCCTCTTATTTTCATCAAGAAATGGCCAGCCATTCAAAAAATTACTCTGGTTGAAAGCCAGGCGCTGCAGGCCTTTTGAACAGGTGGTTAATAGGCTGGAGGGACTGCAGGCGTCATTGGTCAGCACTCGCATTGGCGTTCCAAGGGAAATAGGCCTCCCCCCTGCATCCTCGACCCTGTCGCACATGCGATACAATGGCTGGAATTCTCGTTGAAACAACGCTTTCATCATCTGTGAAGCGCGGTAGCAGTTCGCACAGATGCTTGAACTTGAAGGTGCCAGCTTGGCTGAGTATGTCCTCTCCTCCTTGGAAACACAAGCAGGAGCCAGTGCCTTGGTAAGGACCTCGGGTGCCGGCCTTTTTGATGTTGCCTTGGTTGCTGTGAGACCCCACCTGTGCGTAAAGTTGAGTGTGAATATTCCGATAATTACTGGCCAGCGCATCATTTCAGAGCATTTCCTGTTTTGTCGAGATACGCTGTCTCGGCTTTTCCCGGGACTGCGCTGCACCGCCCCCACAACAGTCCAGGCTCCTGACACCCACTGCGCTCGTCTGCCTTGGGAGACAACCCACCGGGGCCACGATGTCCGCCGGTGTCAACGATAGTCTGATTGGGCAATGTTGGCTCTCGGATATCAACTTCGCTGCTTTGGGAGCGCAGTTGAAGCGCAGCAACAGCCATGCCCAGCATTAATGTTGTCCCAATCCAGTTCAATCCACACGCATAAAATTGAGGCCGCCAACCAAACTCCCAGCATCTGGCTGAACACTCATATCAAGGTTGACAAGGCCACGGTAATATTGAACTTTATCGGGCAACTGTCCAATCTATTTCAAGGCATGGCTATTCACAATCCTGTCGAGGGCGGCTCTGCTCCTGTTTGATAGTCATCCATCTCTCTAAGGTTGCTTACGGTCTTCCATACATCCAGCATCAAGCTGCTATGTCGAATTTGCCACTGTAATAGTAAACAGAAGCATTCTAGGGGTAATATTTCTCCGCGAAGGAAACTTGTATTCGCTCTGTTATCTCAACTTCACCTCATGCCTTCGAGAATGCAACAATTGAGTCACGTCTGTCCCTCTCACCTCTGACGCAACCCAACGAAGCCCAACAGCTGACCACCGTTCTAAACCTTGAGAACCTTGAGAAGGTAAGCCGTAATACGTCAAACGGCGTGGCGCTCTCGAGAACGGCCTACCTCACGGTTGCAACCGAGCCATTTGAAAGGAATCGCTCCGCGAAGGGCCGAAGGTTGCCAGCGGTGAATGTGGGATGCACGCTCTTCGATACTCGTGCCGGGGAATTTCGTCATCGGCGTGGATGCCCATATCCAGCGAAGCTCTTCCTGCGACAACGTGTTCGCACCTTCCGAAGTGGCATATGCATTCGTGCCCCACCTTGCATTGCTCCACGACCACCTTCTCGCCTGCAGGTAAAGGCGTTCTTTCCTACGATGCCGAGAGCCGTGGAAGCCTATGCTTGCGGATGCAATACTCTGGCGGGGGCGGCAAGGTCGCTGACGTCTACCAGACCTGCCAGTGAACCTTGACAGAACGAAAATACCGCGGGTGATCAGCGCCATGTCAGCAGTAGCAGCGCTGATCTTAAGGAGCACATACCCCACGGTCCGCTGGCCGCCGGGGTACGCCCCACGATGGTATTGGACATCTGCTAGTCCTCCGCTCGACGGCCAATGGGGGTGCCCTGAGTGCGTGCGACGGGCGTGTTGTGACGCCGTTCCACTCTACTGATGGGCCAATGGTAAACGCTCCAAGTGCTGCACTCGTAGGCATTAGTATACGCCAGAAGTGGCCGGTAGAATCCAATGGTGGGAACGGTGAAATACAATGCATGGGGGCCAGGCAGACGAGATGACTGATCACAGAGACACATTAGCGGCGTCACTAGATCGCGCACTCCTTTTGAACCGGTAACTTACCTTCGGATCATGTCCGTGTCAGACAACGCCCACAAGGTGAGTTAGTTGCATCATCTGCATTCATTTCGGACAGAAGATGCTGCCTTGCGGATGTGGACAATCACGCGAACGATCTCCATATGACCAGTCTGTCCAACGCAAGGCTACGGCTCGTCAAAGGAATCTATTGGCCAAGCTTAGGGAGTATTTAGTGCACTTGTGAAACAGGGGTGTGGACAGGCGACGAGGTATAATAATGAAAATAAAGACGACTCACGCGGGAGAACCCTTGGTAAATGAATGAACCAACCCACCGTAGCTGACCGAACGATCGTTCGCGGGGTTTCCCATTTGTTCCGTGGCATCGGTGTTTCTGTATTGTCGGGCTTCTGGGGGGCAGGGGACGAACGTTTTACCACGACGCATTCCTCAAGACCTTCGCGAAGACAGGCTTACCATAACTTCCCCCTTCTCGGATCCCGGTGTTTCAATATACCAGATCGAGGGACGACTTCGCAGGTCTTGGGTCCATGCTGGATGCTCCACGCATACAAGGTCCCGCATCGATGGCCGACCGCAAAGGAGTCCAATGAAGCCGAAGACGCTTGCTGCGACGTATGACGCACCAGTCGTCTGCACACCTACAACTCCTGGCGTATAAAGAGCGCATGAGGGGGAAAGATATGAGGCAGCAAGCTTGGGTCATCCAACCACATCCTGCACATACCCTGCTGCTGCCGGCTCGCGATGCACTCAAACGAGAGCACCGTGAACGAGCTCTTCTTCACCGGTCCTGGAGACCCGCGCCACAAGTGTGTGGGCATTGGCTACCACAACGGTGCGCCTATCGTCTACAAGTTCGAGACCCTCGACCTGCCCCAAGGCACAAGAACGACGGTGCGCTTCTCTCGACGGCCAAGGGTGGCCGCGGCTAACATACCATTTTCACAATACCCTGAACATGGATTAGGTGACGTTCAACGAACGAGTCACGGTCGCATACCTCGATTGGGCTGTGAGCAACCACCTGGGCTCGGTTGTCCAGGGGACGCAGAGGATGCCCATGGCGGATTTTGTCTCCCGAGGGTCTATTGACACGTCAGTTGCTATCCTGACCCGCTCACTTGCTCTCAGTCCATGGAATGCTCACCCTTCGTGCCTTGTTTTTGTTTTGTGTAGCGCTAGGCAATTCAAGACAACAACAAACACGAATGCGACGGAGGCGTTCGAGTGGCGAAGGCTCGGTAGCAGGCACCCCTACGCCTACGAGGTACGTTTCCCACCAAGTATTGTTTGAGCGATCAACTCCATCTCTGCTTTGAAGCTTTTCTCTATCACCCCCGATGCGACCGCGAGAATCGCGACCTACGATCCGACGCCTAAGGACGTCCCAAGGATGGGACGGGCATACGCGTACCTACGGTACACGTTCCAAGAGGATACGCTTCTGCGCGACTCGCTCCTGGCGCTGTGTTTGAACAGATGGATTGACTGGCAGGGTATGTGAGTACGAGCGGACAGCAGTAGGAGTTCGACAGATGAACGGACGGACCAGATACGTATTAACATAGTAGTATGGAGCGGGATTCCATCAAGCACAGGGGACTGGACAAGGACGCCAGTTCACAAATAAACAGGGAAATATTACGACCCAATAGAAAACATAAATCACAGCAACGACAAATGGTCCAGGAAGCAAAACGAATGTAAAGGGAGCATTCAGCTGGCCCCCATGGACCCGAGCATGCGCTCTAACCTCTCTTCGACTGACCACGGCATGTCGGCCTCCGATCCGAGGGAAGACGATGTTGAATGTCCAGGCTGAGCGTGCCGGGGTGGTGGTGCCCCTTGCCCTTGCCCCGGCAGGATGTTGAATGAGCCGGCATCCATGCCACGTGAGAGGTTCTCGATGAGTCGACCGATCTGAGCGCTGCTGCTGAAGAAAACCTGCAAAGTCCAGGGATGTTAGACAGAAAGACCCATGGAGCGCCATAAATGCGCAAACCTTGGTCTCTGGTCGGGCGGCACTCTTCGATGACTGTGGCTGCTGCTGTGGCTGCTGTGGCGGCGCAGGCTTCTTCCGCGACAGGAAGGAATTCACACTGCCTCTAGAATTCTTCCGCTCATGCTCCTTGAAGAATAACTTGACATTGTCGTTGTCTTTGACCGAGTACTCGGAGTAGAAGCTCGCACGGTCACCGTAGAAGGATTCGCCATCGTCGTCACGCAACCCATTGACAATTGACCTGGGGAACGAAACGGCGATTAGCGTCGCCTCAATCATAACTTGTAGTGATCCTGAAGACCCACCAAATTGTCTCCCCATTGGCCAACTCAATGACCTCGAGCGCTGGTCCCGATTCCGGGATGCCCTCCTGCACCTGAGACGTGGCGCCACCGGGCGATTCCGCAACGACCATGCCTCTGTTATCGCTCGAGTACATTTCATACCTGCAAACCGATTCTGGTCAGCATGACTTTTCGTACTTTCTTATCACATAACTTACACAGAGTCGTATGCAAGACCGTTCCTGTCCACCGCGCCGGGAACGCCAAGGTAGGCATCGTTCTGCGCAGATAGGGCAGGCGGAAGCTGCGGGACGGGAGGTGAGACGTCCGTGGAGAACCGGCGGCCAGTCGCACGGTGCGGTGGCGGAGGGGTGGGTACCCGATCGTGGACGGAGCTCTTCGACGACACCGAAGCCCGCCGGCGAGAGTTAGTCTGTTTCCGCATGATGGCCTGGAGGTCTAGCGAAGATAGCCTCGCGTCCGACGGGAAGATGATGGTTCTGCGCACGACGGCGTTCGGGACCGCATCTTGCTGCGATGTGTGATGTTGCTGCTGCGGCCGGGGGCGGAGCGCGTGCGGTGCATCTTGACTCCTGCGCCCAGATGGCTTGGTGTCCATAGACGGCCTCGGGGAGAAGCCATCCACGCTAGGACGGCCATCGGACATTGGAGAGCGGACGCTCTCGGGGGTGACCCTGCCCCTGATTACAGGTACATGGCTCTTCCGACTGTTGTTGGGAGATGTCGCCCGCGTAAGTTGGGTCCAGGCTGTGGACCGTGAGGACGTCGAGGGTGAACGAGCTAGGAGTTCATTGAGCGCAGCCTGGTCGAGCCCCAGGTTCTCCGCGGCATGGAACAATTGTTTGATTGCATCCTCGTCGGAGCCGGGTGGTGAAGCCACACGTGAATGCTGGCCAAGGTAATCCTGAGGCGGCCTGGGTGTCGGTGATTGCGAAGGCGCCTGCGGACCCACAGGGCTTGTGCTCCGGAAGACCGTCTGGAGCGCGGGTGCGGAACGTGGCATCTGCGGGTAGGTGTGTTCGACTAAAGGACCAGATGCGGTCCCGGGCCTGGCAGAAGTAGCCGACATAGGTGCATACGATTGGTGGTGAGCCGAAGGATGAGACTGGGGTGGTGCATGAGCCTCTGAAGCATTGCGCTGCTTACGGAAGCGCGCCATGAAGCCCTTCAATCCCGGAGCTGCGGAAGCAGGAGGACTCGCCAGAGGGATGGGAGGCTTGAGCCTTGATGGCTCCACGCCCGCCGAGTGGATAGTGATAGGGTCTGTACGGAGCGCAAGACTAGGTGAGCTACTGCCCGTTGCGTCCGACCCGGCACTCCTCAGGTCAAGAGGGTAAGGCGTAACCTCCTCCCCAGACGGAGTGGGGTGCTTCGCACGAATCGTACCTCTGAGCTTCTTGAACCGCGAACCAATCTTGCTCGCCTGCTGTTGCTGAGCAGGAGTCGGGGTAGGCGTAGCAGTTGGCGACCGCAACGGGATGGCATCGACACTCGTAGAGGCAGACACGAGCGTTGGAGCCGAGATCTTGTCGGGACTGATACGTTTCCGCGGAAGCGTACCCCCATTCCCTTCACCCATCTTCGGTATCGACGGAGATTTACGTAACGCTGCAGTGGCCGCCTCAGCCCGCCGCTGTACCTCGAGCGCGAGAGAGACAGGATCCATGTTGGACGATGGCGACAGTGGAGACAGCAGTCCTCCAGGGCTCATTGGGATCCCCGTAGGGGTCATTGGAAGTGGTATCGACGTGGGGCTCAGAGGCAAGGTCGGACTGGTCGGCATAGTGCGAGCGGGAGGAGTAACAGGAGGGTTCTGCGAGGTGAGACGGTGCACAGAGTCTGAACGCTTTGGGCTCAACGGTTTGATGGGGGCCAGGACAGGACGAGTGGGCGACTCATCATCGTCAGACATTTCAGGCATGATGGAGATCTGGGGTGCGGGAGCAGACACTTCCATATCCTCTGCACCAAACAACGCTTCAGCGAGAGCCCTATTTCGTCGCATAGGGCTCGACTGTTCGATGTCGGTGGCCTGAGGCACGACCAAAGTCGGCTCCTCAGCTGGCAACGACTCCGGAGGACGGACACGGGGGGACTCGATGCTATCCACGACGGCATTCAGCAAGGCGTTTGCTCTAGCCACCTGCTCGCTCGTCGCCGCACGAGGCGAAGACGCGACAACCTGAGGCTGAGGCTGAGACTGAGGTTGTGGTTGCGGCTGAGGGGTGGAATTAACAGCCTGTCCCAATTCCACGCACGTCAGTTATGTCATGGAAACATGGGAGGCGAACTACGTCACATACCCGGCTCTCGCCATTGTACGAGTAGTTCGACTGTGATGTTGAAGGCCTCCGCCGCCTGATCGAGCCCGCCCGCCGGTTTTCCGGAGTGACAGCCTTGGTCAGTGCTGCGCCCACCAACTTGTCCTGCATGACGATGAAGTCGCCTTTCGACAGCCCCACCTCCCTGCGCACGGCATCCTCGGTCTCAGTCGCGTCGTACGGCGACGTCCCCGCGGTCGACGGCGCCGACTTATCTGGGGAGATGTCATGCCACGGGATGTTGTCCGGGTCGAGGCCGCTCAACACGCCAAAGAGGCGGTCCTTCTCATGGTCCTCGTCCCACGAGTGGTAGCTCGAGCCCGCGGACTCCAGAGACGAGTGCGAAGAGTTCGCGAGGGGCGAAAACAGCAGGGCGTTCGGCTGTCCCAGCGAGAACGTGTACGAGGAGTGGTGCTTCGACGAGCGTCTGCTCATGGCACGTCCTTCGTCGACGCCACCGACGTCAGTGTATGCGGGGGATGCGGGGGACCGCGCGCCGTTGGGTGTAGGGGAACGAGCGATGGAGTGTGGCCCCTGCACAGGCGATCCGATATCTATTCCAGACATCGCGGAGGGTGGCCGGCATTCCAACCCGACATCGACCCAAGGAGAGTCCGGTAGCGCAGGCGAACGAAGAGACCGCGTCGTAGATTTCGACCTCTCGAGCTGTTCAGTCTGGTCGTTGACACTGGCGGTGCTGCCGTTGCGGCTGTGCCCAGCAACACTGCCATTCCGAGCGAGCGGCTTCTGTGGAGCGCCGTTCTGGCTGCTAGGTACGTTCCAGGTCACATTAGACGGCGTCGTAGGACGGGATGGCGGCGAGGTCATGGGCTGGTACGCTGGGCCAGATAAAGGAGAGATAGGGCGCCGCCGCCCAAGGATCGGCGACTCCGCGGTATCCGAGGTGGGTGACGACTGTCTGTTCCCGTTTCTTTGACGTTCCTCCGGGGTATAGCGGCCATTCATAGGACGATTGAAGAAAAGAGGAGGTGTTGTGGCGGTGGCAGGTGAAATGGGACGGTTGGTTGAGTACGTGGACGCACTGGAGTTGCTTGGATACATGCTGGAGGTAAAAGTTTGAGAGATCAAGGGGGACGCTTGGGTATTCAAACCAGGCAGACGCGGCGATGTCGCACGGGGTGTCGCAGAGGGCGTGAGATCCTCCGTGTCAAAGGAGGTATCCCGAGGGGTCATGGGCCGAGGCATTCCTGGGATATAGCCGGGCAGGCGAGGGGTGGGCGACGTCGTGCGCGACCCAGGATGGGGTGAGTTCCCTTTCGCATCGTCAGCTGCTACAGAGTCATCTGAAGACAGCGCAGTGCCAGTCTCCACTTCGCTTGGGGAGACGGCGGGTGAAGAGTCGGACTCCACCTTTGGCGGGGCATTACAGTTCAGCGCGAGCATGGGGTCACGTCGAGGACGCCTACTCACCGCAGTATTCAACGCCGACAAGGAGCCATTGATCGTGCTCGGTGGAACGTGGGCGATTGGCGACCGCTCCATGACAATCTCATCATCGCCCTCTTCCTCTAACTCCCTGATAGCCTGGTCCAGCGCCAACGACGCCCGCTTGAGCCCATCTGGGGGCAACGCCTTCGACAGCCGCCTGCTCAGAGTGCTTGAGTAGTCGGACTGCTCCCCTAGAATAGACCGCGAGCTGCGGTCCTTCGACAGCGTGCTTGCGTTCTCAGGGCTCGAGGGCGCCGATCCAAACGTATATGCGCTGTCTTCCGGGGTCGTAGGGCGAAGACTCAGGTTGTCAGAGTACAACGAGGTATTGTGCTCCCCTCTTGCACTCTCCACCGTGCTCATGCTTGCATTCGACTCCGACTGCGCAATCGAGCCCGTTCCACGTCCACCGCGTCGAGGATTCGCCGTACGGAGGAAGTAGGCCTGATCCCGGAACTTGCCCGACCCAAAGAGGTTGTTGCTCATCCGCCTGCTCGACAACGAACCCTTCGCGGATGATATCGACGCCATGGAAGATGCGCCGCGTAGCGACGGGGCTGTCGTCGAATCTGAGGAACGTACCGCCTGGTGCACGGGGTCCGCATCGTCGTCCTCGCCTTCCGCTGCACTCCCCCGCCCATCCTCGCTCCCCCTCGCGCGTTGCTTCCCCCTTGACCGACTCCTGCCATGAAACCTTCCCAGCGCCTCCAAAATCATATCTTCCTCCTCCTCGGTAACTTGGTTCTGAGACCCTCGCGCGCGCTGCTCGGCGAACTTGCTCTTCAGCTCATCGAGCCCGATAGGCTCGCCGGACGAATTGCGAAGCACGCTGAAACGTCGAGTGAGGCTGTACCATTGCAGCATCGCACAGACAAGGGTAAGCAAGGGGGGCAGAGATCGCGGGAACGAAGAAGCACGGACGCACTCTGGCAAGATCAAGGATGTGCGGAAATCGCTCGCAGGGGGCAAGGATGGCAAGGCGTCCTGCGTGTCGGTGCGCACGGAAACAGAGATCTCGGTGCTCGCAAAACCCTGAGGGCGTCTGGCGTCGGATCTTTTGCTAGAACGAGCCAGCAAACACGAAGAGAATGGGAAGAGATAGTACAGGAAAGCTCAGCGCTGTGGTCGGGGGAAAGGAATGTGGTGACCATGCTTACCGGAAGCGATGCATGATCAATTGTCGAGACGGAACCCTCGTTTCGATAGCCTCGAGGATAACACGTTGAACGGGCGTGACTGTTAAGCAGCTGTTAAGAATACGCGGTTTGACTTTCGCGATCCAGCGTTGGCGGCAAGATGATATTGGTAATGAGTGGATCAAGTTTATTCAATCAATTCTGAAGGATAGACTGGAGGTTACAGGGCCGTAGTTAGGCCAGGGGAGTAGGGGAGAACCTGGGTGAAGGAGCGCAACGTGTTGGCCACGAGTTTGGGGTGTGGTGCCTAATTAGGACGTTCTTCGTTGACTGTGCCGTAACGACGTGGTGATGAGACGGTCACAGCTCGAGGAGAGAATGAGGACAACGGGAGCTACGAAGGAAACCCGCAAGGTGGGACATGGGAGGAGGAGGCAGGCTCAGGGAGGAGAAGGTCGAGTTCGCTCGTTTGATGCGCCGGAACAATACTTTACCGGGGTTCCTGGGGTCTCATCATCCTCAAACCGTGAATCCGGAAGTGAACCACTTGTTATGGATAAGCTCTAATGCTCGACACTCTACAATAAGTACCCAGGTACCTGCACATATGACGGGATAGTTGTACAAATAATAGTCCGTCAAGATCTTCCGCGCGAGAGTCAGGTTTTGCGGAGGGTTTGGCACAGCATTTCAGGTCCAAGCGTCTACGTTCGCCCCGCCTCGTCCAGTCAGGTTGCAGCTTTCGCACAGCTCCTTCGCCCAGCTCTCGCGGCTACGCTCCTGGCATCCTAGACCACCAGTTGTGGACCAGCACATTGCAGGGCGGATATGAAGCAGTACCTGAGACTTATGCGTGCACACTCCACAATTCGGCTAACGGCTAGATGAGTGACTCAGGAGTGCCAAGGTTTTGCTTTGCACGCCCATGTCCTGTTTATCCCGTCAAGGTTCGACAAGGTCTTTGACGGTCTTGGAACAAATATTATTTGGGAACTAGTAAGTCCTCCTATTCTAGATTAGGTCCGGTCTACCAAATGACTATATTTTGGTGGGATGTCCCGGTTGAGATCTCGTATGCATGCCAAGGTTCGCCCTTCGGAGGTAATGTTTCGTTACGTCTAAAACCTGCACTCGCTAAAAAAAAAGGTTACAGGTCGTGCTACGCAGAACAGAGGTGTTGGCCGTGCGGTGACTGTGCACTTCGCTTCACTTGTCTGAAACAGACAGAGCGAAGGCTGGATCCAACTAGGTGCATTGAGGTCCAGCTGCTGCATCCTCGGGGCCTGCATCTCCCGACCTCGAGTTTCACTACGAGGGCGGGAAGGCACAGGGAATCCATATTTAAGTGGCCCAAGGTCTAAATCACATTGCACATTTCTCCTTTCTCCCCAACTCTAGTCTCCATACCTCTAACTCATATTCTAATTGCTGCCCATTCATTCCTCTCAAGTTTTGATCTCGCCCGTATTTCTTATACTTGGTAAGCTCCCCCCTTGAGTTGTACTAGAAGGCTACACATTGCGGCCCATTCCTGTCTATTACAGGTACTTTCCATTTGCATTGAGCACCCACCTGAACAGTTGTTGACCTTGTCTTTCATCTGCTTCTTGCTGTCTTGGAATAGATAATACACATTAGTCTGCACCATACCATCTTGTTGTATATCACCTTTCTTGCTTTTTAGGCCTAAACATAGACAACATGTTGTTACGACTGGCTGTTGAGTAAGATCAGAGAGGGAGCTTATGTTACGTCCTTAATCTATCATTCAATAGATTAAGCCGTTTAGACCAAAGACTAGTGGTTGACTAGAGTTTGGATACTAGACTTGTTAGGTCTAGAGG
>JAKLMY010000161.1:0-67572 GCA_022814645.1 Ganoderma meredithae
TTTGTGAACGACTTGACTTCGACGGCCAGTGCGTTTCGAGGGCTACTCACTTTTCCATGACGGCAGGCGTGTTTATAATCATGGGAACCGTCGACGAGGGTGCAACTTGGATAGAGGGTGTTCCACCAGGTGCTGTTTGGGGATTCTATCTCGAACTGACATAATGCCTGATCTCCGGACAGCGCGGGCGCGACTTTGAGGATGCCTGAGGGTGCTGCGAAGCTGATAGCATCCACCACTTACTCTCATGCATCAGCGTCCTTGAAGTCGACCTGGACCGTGGTGGTGGGACTGGAGTCAGACAAATTCGGAAGTTTTACATCAACTCCCCCACAATCATGTCAAGACTGCACCGCACGCTGGTTCTGGGGGCTTTGTTTGTGAGATGGAAGAGTTGTACTCACCGCCATACGTGGTTCCATCTGATGCGGCCTCCTTCTATCTTCTAACCCTCGTTCCCCTCTTGTACGCACACAACCGATGCGTGGAGCTAAGGAAGGCTGATTATCCTTGCGCTGCAATGATATCGGCAGCTTGGCGGGTTGTTGCTGGATCACACTACGCTCAGTTCTGGCCAGGATCACAAGCTGCAAAATACAACGGGGTTCGCACGTCAGTAGAAAATCTGAAAGCCATACCTTCAACGAAAATAGACAACAACGTACCTTCCCAGAGCCGCCCTCGTAGCACCACGAGCGTGTGACTGCCAACAATTTGGAGGGCGACGGCGTGGATCACACAGGAGTCAATGAGTGATGTACGGAGGCAGTCGAAGAGGTTTTTCATCTTTCAACATAACTGTCGAATTGGAACGGAGGACAGACGTAAGAGGTGAGGTGACAGAAAACGGAAAGGCGCCTGAGTCGGTCACCCCAACCCGAGGACGCCCGTATTAGCGCCCGTTCTCACACGGGCATCTGAGATACCGATTCGAAACAAGCTTTTTCTTCCCAACCACCATTGCCCGCCGGCGTGCCACTCAAGTCTCGCAGCTTCGTGGACCTCAGCTTGACTTCCTGCTCACTCTAGCAGGAAATTCTGCTTCCATCTGCCTCTGCGATGACGCATCAAGGAAGGAAAACCGGCGGAATCTCTGAAGGATGTAGACCTACTATTGGACTCGAGCTAGCGAGCATGCCGTAGCTTCCGGTAGGACTTCTTCTGTGAGTGCTGTCCTCAATTCTGTATCACCGCATTACCTCCTTACCTGTGTGCACGAGGCGGTACGACGAGCACAGTCTGTCGTGTACATCGTCCGTCATCAGCCCGCCCTCGCCTTCTATCCAGGGGCAAGTGGGTGGGTGAGCGTCACTCCCACCGTCGCATGCGATATGTGGCGATATATGAGCCCCGTAGAAGTCTTTCCTCGATCTATATTATGGTACGTCTTGTGAACATCACTTGCGAGTGGAATGAGATGGTGCCGCAGAACATGATATGATACGCTCGGCGGCTCCAAATCCAGAGTCTTGTAGTCTGCGCGCAGCGGACGCCGAGAAGCACCAGGATAAGGTACGTTCCCATGAAGGTACGCCCGCTGTGCTCGTACCTCGATCTTCGATGTGTAGTCTTCGACCTTGGGCATGTGTCTTGGCTGTCCCCGTAACTTAGAGGCCTCTCGTCATCCCGCCGTCCATATGCCGCGAATCTGATGTGGCTGGTTTTCAATATTGCGCGCACATTGATCTTGCTTCTCGAGACTGCTTTCTGTTGGGCTCTATTGGCCGCCTGATCCCTCGAGTTGTGCTGCCTCTGTACCTGTGGCATGACTATCTTATGTAGTCGCTGTAACATGACGGACGCCGTTCGATTCCCGTGAGGTCCTAGGTTGGATCTGCTCCACCAATCTAGCGGGGCCTTGCTGGCCGCTCAGAGCTGCTCGGCAGTCTGGCAGTCTGCAAGAAGCTCCGTTGACGTATTTATCCCCGGGCCTCGCTATGCTTACGAAGTTCCTGTGGCATGTTTGTTGTCGTCAGTCGACCCCAGGACACCCCCATGTCGCGTCCGATGCTTGCTGGTCTGGTGTCTGGGAGCTGGAAATGCTCCCTGAACAGCGAAGCAGGAAATTTGACGAGTCAAACGTGGCCGACGAGTGCGCATTAGCAGGAATAAACCCTAAATCAGCTTCCGTGAAGGACGGGAATTGCTTCGAGCCCCAAGACTTCCACTCCGAGCAATGTACAGGTGACAAAAGCCATGTCCAGCCCTTCACGGACGCTATAATTCAATTTCGGAGGGTTCTTTCATATGGATGCTGATGATCGTTGGGTAGGAAGTCGGGAGGTCAATGTCTGACAACGTCTCGACTCGACCTCGTGCCTGAACCGCTTGGCCTAGCTCTGCTACACTGCCGCACCTTCGAAAGTCGGATGCCCCCTGTCATGAACAAACGGTAGAGGACATGCACACGATTTCGAAGCATCAACGAATGATGGTCCTCTCAGCACGTGGGGTCGCTGTGTATCCTCCCCGAGACTACGCCTCATGTTGGGTTCCCGTCTGAGACCTCTTTGCCTTCACTGACAATTTCCGGAAGCAGAAGCCGATGTGTGATAGCGGTGAGAACCTCCGCTGTTTATGACCTACTGACTCGGATCCATACTGATCCAGAGAGCGCGGCCGGGACGAAGGCGGCACGCGGCCAATCCTGCTTACTATGCGTATGCATGCGCTATTACCGCATAAACTAAGCAGACGAGTCCTACTCGCGCTTAAAGCCGTGCGAGCCACCTCTCGTTCTCGGACTTTGGCTGGAGACAAATTTCTCTCCTCGGGAAAAACAGTGTGGGTATCCTATCTTTGCACATACACGACATGGAACGAGACGAGCGAGCTAAGCAGCGGAACGTCCGGACAGGTGGGATTGGATGAACGCGACGTACTCCCCGATAATTTTGTCCGGGATGTCTCCAGCTTCGTGCAGGAGATCGTGGAAGGCACCCTGAGGTTCAAGTTAGCTGACATGGCAGGGACATGGACGGCGCGCAGCACTCACGTCGTATTCGACAAGCTTCTTGTCCTCGATCTGCAGCTTCTGGTAGAACGCCACTCCGGATTTAGGACAGTTGACCTATGCAGGACGGACATGAGAAAGCTGGGTCGCTGTGCGTCATATCGAGTGCTTAATCCTTACCTCGTCGGCAGTACCCCAGGTGGTGATCATCTGCGGGACGAAAGGGTTCACCTGGGCAACTTGAGATGAGGCTACTGGCGAACGTACGGGAAGATTGCTGGGCCAGCGTTTGTACCCAGTTTGCAGAAGCTCCTCGCCCTATGCGTAGAAGAGGATACGATGAGATTCAAGGTCGCGAAAGCAGCACCAGCACCGCAACAGACCTGGGAGAGCATGTCGTGCAGGCCGCGCAGTGTTCCTTTTGGCATGCGGAGGGGGTCGTTCAGGAGCGCTTCCTTGACAGCAGGATCATGCGAGAATCTCTGTGGGGTTTTTAGCGGTGAGACGCGACGCGACGCGTCGAGACAGGCGGCAATGCCAGACACGTACGTTTTCAGGCATTGGAGCAGGGATCTGGAGGTTGGGCAAGACCTTGCGGAGCACGCTCGCCAAACCCATGACGACCTTTGGCATGGGGTACGTCAGGCGCACGAGCGGGCACTGCGCGATGATCCCGAACACCTTCGCCACAGTCTCTGGGGAGGGTGGCGGCCCAGAGAGCGCTCCAAACGCAAGCACCATCCCGCCACCCTACAAACTCAAATGAGATTCGGGCACCCGGAGGGTAAAGATTCGAAGTGAACGTACCGCTGAGTGCCCCATGACGAAGATGGGTACACCGGGGTAGGTATTTGCGACATGGTTCACCCACCAGTCAAGGTCCCCAAGCTCGACCGGGCGGCTAGTCTTGCCGTATAGCTCCCCTGGACTCCGGTGCTCCGCATCCAGCGCCGTCCGCCCGAATCCGCGCATGTCGTAGGCGAAGACGGTGATGCCGCGCGCCGCGAACCGAGGGTGGATGTCTTCATAGCGAGAGATGTGGTCCCCGAACCCATGCACGAACACGAGGATCGCTTTCTGCGGCGCGGTCGCGGGGTAGGTCCTGGTGTAGAAGTGGTGTCCATCTCTGCCATCTAGCCATGCCTCGGTGAAGGTAATATTCGACGACATCTTAGAGATGGTGACTGAGGTGGAGCAACTAGGAGGCAAGGACACGGTGGGGGGGCTATTGAGGGAGATATACTGAAGAGCGGACCATGGCCATTGGACGCAGCTGTCCGAAGGCGAGAAGACATCCGGAAAGGGTGCGAGCCTGACCAGTGCCTTGCCTGGAAGGGCAAGTCGCCCAGTCAAGAAGGTCAGAACCAGATCCGGACGGCAACAGCATCAGCGGCGGTAGTTGGATTCCCACAGTGAATACAGCGCCCATAGATTCGGATTCACCCGTCAGACCCATGATGACGTTTTACGGAACAACCAAGGACTCCACGAACCAGGAGAAGCAGGGCTGTGATCGATGAGGCAGTGCGTGCGGGGGCTGCTACGTTAAGTACAGAGGCACGGACGGTGATTATCGCGGGCCCGGGCGACAGGGCTCGAGCACAGGAGTCGAAGCCGACTGGGAAAGCTTTTCCCACTGAAGTATCCATCTCATGGTGTTCG
The DNA here is from genome assembly GCA_022814645.1 of Ganoderma meredithae. NCBI lineage: Eukaryota > Fungi > Basidiomycota > Agaricomycetes > Polyporales > Polyporaceae > Ganoderma > Ganoderma meredithae. Next base: position 4,616 of record JAKLMY010000161.1, read on the forward strand.
AGATTTTCTTCTGCCCCCGGACCATTGTCATACATAGGAAAATGGACGACCGAACGGCGAAGTAAATAGTGATTGCCGACCCAGCACTGCTACTCTCCCCTTCCACGTGCACAATGTCCATCACATCCAATGTTCTGGGCTCACCTGTGAGACACGAAAATGATGGGATAAAAGACGGTCGAGGGAATGCAGCTCCGCCCGCTTCGACCCATACCAAGCCTCAGGTTCATGCACCGGTGGCATGGTACAATGTACTTGCATCATTCTAAACCCCATTAACTTGCGGCTTGCAAGATCCACCTTGGGGAACATGTTGGTACCTAACATGACGAATGAGGCGCTGTTATCACAGCATAGCATTGCTTACAATTACTGAACACCATACACCGAAGCTAGAAGCCTCGATAGGTCAAATAAATTATGTTCACGATTACTACAAACACCACAAGAAGCCAGAAACTAGGCATCGAGCTACTCAGACGAACCCTTTGCAACTATTTACGCCAATGCATTCACCCAAGCATCCAGGTCCACACCGGGGCGGCGGGTGGCCTTGACATGCATCTGTTTCTCCAGGAACATCGTGCGCATGTTGAGGATACCAGCGCGGAACCCAGCGATGTCGAAGCCGTCTTGGAGTTCGAAGTCGAATGCCAGCAGTAGACGTGCCAGAGCCAGCCGCATCTGGTGGTACGCGAGCACCTTCCCGATGCACGAGTGTGCACCTTCCAAGAGTGGGTCAGAAACCTACTGTCGCAACCGAAAGATGGCAAATCACGACGTACCGTACGAGAAAGATGCGAGCATCGCCTTGTTCGTCTTCGTCTCGGGGCCTAGACCCTCAGGCAGCCACCTGTCCGGAAGGAATGCCTGCACATCGCACGCCTCAGCGCCAAGTCGATCTCGTTCACTGAGTCGTTGCTTACCTGAGGAGAGGGATAGAAGTTGTCCGGGCTGACTTGCTGCGAGTGGGCAGCGAGGGCGACGACCGTGCCTTCGGGTATGTACTTGCCGTCGAGAACCGACCCACCATGGCCAATGATACGAGGGTTGAAATATGGGGATGTGAGCCGCAAAGTCTCATTGATCACAGCGTCCAAGAACTCGAGTTCGGCCAGCGTGCTCAGGAACAGGGGAGAAGTTGGATCCGGGAACGCCTCGTCGAGCTCCTTCCTGAGGCGACGGTAGTACTTTGGGGTAGACAGAAGGAAATAAATAGCGAAGGTGACCGTGATCGAAGTGTTGTCGGACCCTATACCAATACTTCTTGTCAGATGAGCGGCCGATGCGTCGAGTGTGTGAACTCACCTCCGATAATTGCGACAATCGCGTCGGCCTCGAGATCCTTCAGGCACACATCGCCATCAATCTGTACAGGTGGCATAAGATTCGATGCAACTTGGAAAGGAAGAACGAAACTGACGAGGTAGGAAGAGAGGTCCCGGTATCCGGGCAGGTCTACTGCTTTGACGCGAGTATGCATCATCTCCGCTGCGTTCTTCTCGTGTGCGCGCATCCGTGCTGTGAGGGGAAGGTGCCATAGAATGTCGAGAAGCCAGGGGGACTGTCCGAGGCTGCGAATGGAGCTGTGAGCATCATAAAGGAGCAGGAGAAGTGTATACTCACATGTCCAACATGGCCATCGCTCGCTTGCCCACCCCGATAATATTGTGTTTGTCGCCATTCTCCATCATCTCCTAGAACACATGTGAGGAGGAAAAAATGCACGATTGAACCAAGCTACATACAAATCTGTTGCAGCCACTGAAAACCATATCTCCCTGTGGAATGCGAGGAAACTTAGTACATGCGAGAAACGACTGCGCGAGACATCCACCATGAAGTCGTGCGCCCAGTGGTACATCGTCTCGGACAGGTCCAAGAAGCCCGCCTCCGTCTCCGCCTTGCGTTTTTCAAGAGTCTTCAACAGCTGTACAGTCCTTCGTTCAAGTTGAGGTACGAGGTCTGCAATCCTAGAACGAGCAATTTGTTCCTCAGGTCAGTTAGATACAGTATCGCACTTGAACTTGTGAAAGAGAACATACCCGCTTGGGGAAAATATCGGCGACCAAACACGCCTTCGCGCCCGATGCACGTCGGCGTTATCCTGCTTGAAGAACAGCGCCGTCCCGCCATGGTGGCCGGGATATCGGTACATCTCGCTCTTCTCCGCGCTAGTGTACAGTGGCACAGCGTTCGGAGAGTTGATGGACAGTGCGTTTGGTCCTGAGCGCGGGAGATGTCAGCCAGGGTGGTACTCGAAGATGCGAGCCATGCATACCGATGCGGACAAATGGCCCATAGCGAGCGTGGAGAGCATCGAGGATGATATAGCGCTTCCCCGTGGACGATGTGTACGTCAACCAGAGACTCGTCGTCCTGGCTAGGAGTGGCCCAGGGTATGACGCCAAAGGGTGACATGGAGAGAGCCGATACGTGAGGGTGATCAGGACGGAAGTCAGAGTATAGAGTGCGAAGAGCCCCACAGAGGTCCTGAGAGCGACATCCGACAGAGCAGAAGCGCTGCCGAGGACGATGTAGAGAGTTATGAAACCAATCGCGTGGCCGACGAGGACGAAATCCCCACGTAAGTTGTATCTGTGGAGGAGTCCAGTCCAAACTACCTGTCGCAAAGGGAGGCTTCAGATGAAGACCTGTCAAGCTGGGTTGATTGAGGAACGCACGAAGGCGAAGCAAGGTGTTGCATATAGGCACGTTTGACACTCGGTCATGGCGATCCAACCCATCCGAGGTATGAAGAGAGACGGTACGACAGTACGGCGATACACGACAAGGTTGAAGTTCGACGTGGTCCGTGCGATGAGATATCAAGCGAGTCCCCTCCAACTTTAAAAGCAAGCACGGCGCCAGGAATACGTCCCAGTCCAGACTTCGATACATGCAAGTCTGAGCACCGGACACACGGTGGGGTCCCAAGAGATGCCCAGACCTTCGCTGGGTTCTGGTTCCTTGATGCTCGCGAGGACGTCGAAATTGCGTGCGAAGGGGCTCTGATTCCGCGGGCTGCTAGTACCACAATCTTAAGTCATCCCGAGGAATCCAAAGTCAGGCCATCATCACGCAGATGAGCAGACGGGGGCCGCCAATTGAGCTTCGTGCAAAATCTGATTGTTCTCGCACTATCCCGCTATTGTGGAGGCCCCCGGACGCACAAATGACCAATCAGTGCCTGCATCACCAGATTAGCAAGAGGGCATTCCTTTCAGCCACTGACACAGAACAGATCGTGTGGACAGCGAGCTTGAGGTGCAATGTACGACGAATGTCTCTCTGGAAGCTTTAAATACTCCGGCAATGCAAGACACCAAGCATACTCCAGCTCCTTCAGAGCCTAGCCTGAAAATTCGTGAAAGTCAAAGGTAAGGCGACCCACGGTTGGTTGTACATCATACTGTCGTTACTCATGACTATTTCAGCCGTGTCTCCCACCACCCTGACGCTCCAACTGCAAATGAGCACCATCGACATCGTCAAAGCTCTTCTCCTCATGCTCTCAGCACTGGCCTTCGTTGCAGCAATCTTCCCACCCCGGCGAGCCGCACGCGGAAAGCAACCCGTGTACAAAGGCCAGGCCTTCGAGCTAATCGTCCGTCACCTGGCGCATCTCGCATGTGTAGGTATTCCCAGCCTTTCTGCAGAGTATTCTACTAACGGCCCCGTCTCAGTTCGTGGTGGCAGGTGCCGTCACTTCCCACACTCTGATTCTCCTTTCGCGGGGCCTCGCGCCCCAGGCTGGATCGCTCGTGCCATGGATATGCCGAGCTCCTTCCGTGCCCTTCGATGCGCTCGCAGGGTTTTCTGCGAGGTTCATCGCGGGTACAGTCCTAGTCGCCCTCGGCGCGCTCCTCCGCGCAGCGTCGTACTGGGCGTTGGGCCCCCTCTTCACGTTCGAAGTTGTCATCAAGGACGACCACTCGCTCGTCACAACAGGGCCATACCAATATGTCCGGCACCCCTCGTACACCGGCGCCGCGCTGGTCCTCGTTGGGAGCCACCTCATCCACTTCGGACCCGCAGGATTCGTGACCGAGTGCAGGATCGAGAACACACCCTTTGTCGTACTCGTGTGGATGTGGCGGGTGGGGACCATCTTCTCGGTCCTGTCGCTGGGCCGTAGATGCAGCGTGGAAGATAACCAGCTTCGGAAGCGCTTCGGACAGGTCTGGGAGGAGTACAGATTTGACGTCCCGTATCGCTTGTTGCCGTACATCTATTGATCCAGACATGTATGCGGTTTGCCAGCCTTGAAGTATGCTTGTCAAAATTTTGTGAGGAAAACGAGAGGGATAAATATACTAAAATCAGACCCGCCTGTTCAATTCGCCTGTAATCATGCGTTACACACACAGAAGCTGGACAATTTTGCACCATGCAGTTCAGAACGAAGGACGTAAGCAAGCCCGGGCGCCCCCCTCGATGTTGCTCCTGGTCGCAGACCCCAGACAGCGCAATACACTGACTGCAGCTTGAGGGTTCCTGCGAAAGGTCTTGATATTCCTGTTGAAAACTATATCGACTTCCTCGGGAAGCCGGCATTTGAACAACATCAGTAGCTGACCTTTTACATTTACATTAAGGGCCACTCCGAACTTCCAAGGCCTCCCCCTGCCCAGGCACACGAATCACATCTTCGAGAAGAGAAGAGAACAAGTTGGGGTGCGTAGCGATGAGATTGTGTTGAATGGTATGTACACATTATGGATATGGTCTCACCCGATGTGCTGTACTCGCGGGCTGTGCAACTCACATCCTGCGGTAGCGATGCGGGAGCCAGGAACTGTAGTGCACATGAGAAGTCATCCGACAGGCAATGCGTCAACCGAGCGCCAGCATTCAAACCGGTTTGAGTATATCGTTCCTCAAGGTCGCGGGATGTGGCATGCTGGCCGAGACATCCATGACAACCGAGAGCCGGGTGTTATCCATGACCCGGGGGCGCAAAGCCTCAGAACTGAAGTTGGCTGACAAGCATCAGCACAAGCTGATGGGGCTGCTCCCTTCTGGGGATGGGCTGCGCTGCGGAAAGCTTCGATACCCACTCCGTGCAGGGAAGGTCGGTGAACGAAGAATCCTGGTCATCTTCTGGGGTGGCGCAGGTGGCGGATGGTCAAAGGCGACGACGCGGCCATCTCGGCTGTGTTCGTCAACATCTACCGGAAGCCAAGAAACGACCTGCAATTTCCCATCCTGGTCAGATATCCATATGTAAAGGTAACTACTAGTAGAGGGCCGCCGTGAACTTAACCCTTATCCTGCATGCAAGTATTTCATGGCTGCACTTGCTGTGACGATTCTAGAGAACCACTCGTTCGGTTGGCAAGCGCTATTCCTACCTCCGATCTGCTGTCCGATCCAACGCCTCGCCGAAGTTTATTTCAGACGAGACCCGCATCGACAACTCTGCGGCTCGCTGTACCCCCCTCTGACGGCAACATGGACGTCCAGCGGTTGCTCGCGTGCAGGATCCATGACGATGTCGTCCGACCTCCACAGAAAATTCAGGGTACGAAGTCCGGGGTGTGGTCCGCTAATACGGCCTCCATATTCTCGCTCGACGCCCGACCTGGTTGGACTTGCAGCTCGTCCTGGAAGGAAGGGTGCCGCTGGTCCATCCGGTGGCACAACGGTCCCTCAAGCCCCGTCTACAAGTCCTTCATTGAGACCCCCCAATAGCTCAGTCTGTGAGGTCGCCGGCAAGAGGTGGACCACATGCGAAAGCGACGCTGCGGAGAGCGAGTCGAGCCCATACGCCATGATTGGGACGGCGGTGCCACGTCGTCCGTCTGCGGGTCCAGCACAAGGCACACGACCTGGACGAGGGACTCACTCGCATCCTGTTGTGCCTCATCTCCGTCCGACTCGGATGCGTCCTGAGGGACGTGGATGTGCCACATAGGGCTTAACGCCAGGAGCGCGAGCGGGAGACAGTCTACAGTAACGCTTGACAGAGTTGGCGATAGCGACACGATGTTCCCGAACTCGCTACTTGGAGTCTTTGGTCTCCTCAGCGGCAGCTGATGCCTCCATTCGCTCTTCATGTCTGCGGCCAGGTAAGAACGATATCACGCCGGACGGGCACTGTAGATACGCTAACGTAACGAGTGGACTGCAATTGGGACACCGGAGAGGCCGCTACTCACGACAGCAGTTTCATGATCAGGTTGTCGGTGATTGAGTAGGCGATGCTTGCAAGAACGATCCGAACAGCGCAGTACAAGATAGCAAGCAGTGCGCCAGAGCTACATGCATGGATGATCTTCGTCTGCGAAGTGCCACAGGGTGACGTTGATGGGGGAACTCAGGTAGCGGAGTGAACAGCGACTTACTGGGTCAGAGCCTGCTAACGTTGTGGCAGAACACATTCCAAGCCGATCCGCCTCGTCGTCAACGGGCAACAGGTTGCGCCAGTCGTGCACGGCGAGCGGTGCGGGCCTGTGCTTGCTGCAGCTCCATCCGCTCCCACCGCTGACTGTCAGATGTAGTCCAAGTCGAAGCCTATGCCCACAGCAGTTGGCACGCATGCAAATAGCAACAAAATAGAGGGAAGGGAGAGGGGGGGGAAGAAAGTAGGCTCCCCCCGGGATGCTCTTCCCCGTCGCGACCACTGGTACGCGCCAGGTGCCCTCAAGCGGAAGTAGTGGCGCTCTCATTATACAAGGTACGGACTTGGCTTCATGGGCAGAACGGGCTTGCAGCCGTCGGTCTCCGGTAAGGCTGCCGGTGACGTGGTGAGCGGAATGTAACACTGCAGCAACGGGGATATGGTCCGGATTCGAGTCCCGTCCAAGAGACAAACTGCATGGAAAAGCGAGCAGAATGGAGAGACGTACCAAGGCGCATGGTGACTAGAGGGTTGTACAGGGAACACCCGGCGTTCAGCCTCGTTATTGTACGGCCTCATGTTTCCATGATCCAGAGTCTTCAATGAGTCCTCCCTTCGAATGGTGCAAGTTTGTAGACTCGCACACATACACAGGAGACGTCCGGAGTTAGGCTTGCAGTGGAGGGAGCAGCGTTTGCCGTACTACTTCTGCCATGCTTCAAAAGCGGCAGCGTGGTTATTGCAGTGGTCCTTCACGACACTGGGACGACAGCATACTTCGGACTGAGGCAGTGTGTGGGGGGGGGGGGGGGCAAAGCAGTTGTTGAGGGCGAGGGACAAGGTGGGGAGCAGCCGGTACATGAGGGGTTAGGGTTACCGGCACGTGTCGCCCGCTGACGCGTGCGCAGCGCAAGCCCAGTTTTCGCGACTGCACTTCCTCCGCACTCCGATGGCACGAGCTTTGGGTTGTCCGTGTCCGAAGACGGTTGGCTTCCACATGTGCGGTAGTCAGTCGGGTTACACAACACTGCGTTATCGTGGTCTGCGGCACAGGTCGTCGACCGACCTCCGCCCGTGGCCAAGGATTACATGACGTGGTGTTTGCACAGTGGCTCGTCCCCGTCTGGGGCCAAGAAGTGACGTTCCATATTACTCTCAAGTAAGTCTTCATTTGGAATCAGCCTAGGGGCATCCCACGTCGCTTCTCCGAAGTCACATTCACCCTCTTCGTCTTCCAGACCCATCGTTGGACCCTGTTGGCAATTGTGAGTTCATCTCCTATCTTATGACGTGGCAGAGAACAAGGGATGGGAAGAAGTGGATCAACTCTACCTCGGGGCTGCGTACACTGGATGGCACATATACTGGGAGAGCCGGCTAGAAGAGGTCTGCAGTGGGGAGAGGGAGGTACGTGTACCCCCGTATCTGCCAGTACACACTGGTCACATCTTATTCTGGCGTGCCTCAATTTTACCTACCTGCCCTTGTTACTCTGATCTGCACCGCGCTGCTATCATCCTTGGCTCCTAGGTCTCCCATGCGCTTACCCCGATTCCCAGACACCTGTAGACATCGCGCCCGGCCGCTAGCCTCGCGCGGACTCCCCTCATGTCCACGGGTACTCGATGACAGGCTCCTCTTTGCACCATTCAAGAGACGTATCCTTCGCCTCGATTTTCCGTGGGCTCCCTTCTACGTGCCTCTTGAGTCGATAACCACTTCTGACGCTAGTGCTGCGAACCGGGCGAGGCGAATTGTCGGCCCTGAGACGGACAGGACTCGACGCACAACTAGCTGTGTACAAGCCACCGCCGACAGCCCTGGCACGACGTTCTCGACGACGTCATGATCGCACGCTGCGCTGACCGCCCCGTGGTAAGCTTGACGAACACGCAGGGTGCGACTGGAGTGCGACCAGAGTACAAGCTCTAGTGGACTGGTCATGCACCATGCGCTCATAGTCCTTGATGAGGTCCCCGACGCAGTATGTGCATGTAGGAGCACCCACAAGGAGACAGTTCACTGCATGTGCCCCACTCGTCTGCACATGGATGCGAATGTGCAGCAGCGTTCCGATCCGCCGTCGATCTTGCTGGTCGCGTCTATCCCTCTCCCTGTGTCATGCGCCAGCGCATCATTCGCATGCCGACGTACGTCGTACCTCCGTCGACACCAAGCTGCGGCTTGCACTTCCACTAAGCCCTGGTCTTCTACCTCCTTCGAACGGATTTAAGCCCGAACTTGATAATTGGTGCTAGTCTTTAAGCCTGTTATACTTACACTGTGATATCCTTCCTTAGTACAAAATTCACGGTGGACTTCATTGCACTTCGCAGCGCATCATCTTGTGGTTTTTGCCAAACTACTGGTGACTTTGATTGCGCTTCAACAGTTACGAGCACACATCGAATCATTGCATATGTCTATCCGCGAGTTCATACTACTAGTACATCAAATTGGCCAACACCTCGACGTCGTATTGAACACCAAGACTTGCAGTGGAAGCCTACTGAGATCAGTGGCTTCGGTTAGGATGACGTTCTCATCGATTTCAGTTCGCTGAGGCAGGTCGGTAGCCACGAGGAAGCACCCGCTCCACCTCGAGCCAGGCCGGAAGAGGATTCATGTCGAATTTTGCAACGAAGCCAAGCTTGGTCCACTTGTGCACCATATCGGTGGACCCCGGGAAGAACGCACTCGACACATCTGTATAGCGGTCTCGGTTAGACCGCCCCCATACTTCTGCGACCTGCCCTCACCTTCAGAGGTGTCACGCAGACCTTCGGTCCACTTGCGGCGCGGAAGCTGCGTCAGATCGGCAAGGGCTGAGGATTGGTCCTCGCGGAGCACACGATGAGGTACGGCCACAACGTCGTCTGGGCGAGCGGACGGCCACCTAGTGCAACCCCGGCACGTAAGGTGCAGCTCTCTTCCAAAGTTCTACAAAACGAACAAGGCTCACCAATGGGTGTGGCACAGACTGAAGTCGCTCTGCCACGGCAGGCTCAGGCCGCGCGACAAGAAGCCAGGGAGCACCTTCTTATGGTTCACCCTGAACGGCGGGTGCAGTCCCTCGACCGCCATGTCGAACGTCTCCGGCTTCTTCACGATCCAGTTAGTCTCGATGCCGGGGTAGAGCGGGTCGCCAATTGTCTGCTCCAGAGCTGCACGCGTAAGGATCGCGGGCTGTTCCTGAAGATCGTAATCTTCGATAGACTTCTTATGGAATGGCGTGCCGACGGTGAACTTGCCATCCTTCCAGTTGCGGAAACGCTCGTATTGGAGCGCGGTCAGCGCAGCAAACCGATCAATGGATAGTCCATTGCGCCTAGGAACTGTTCCCGGCTCGTTGGAATCACCTATATAAATTCTCATTAAGTTCTGACAATTATACGCGTTCAGTGGTTGGGTACTACACACCGCCGTCGCCGGAGAGTCGGGGCATAAGAATGACGTGTGCTTGCTCCCTGTTCTGGTAATCGGGCTGGCGGAGCCTACCGAAGATGTGCTCGCGCAGGGGTTTGTCTTCAGGTTTCTTGGAGGAAAGCTTGTCCCGCTGGATCCAGAAGTTGCCGAATCCACCGGGCCCTACAAGCATAAAGAGGGAGTGAAGATTGATCTGATCCGCATCCCGAGATATTCGAGCAACGTACCATGGCCCTGGAACGCCTTCTCATTGACCCAGGACAGCCGATAGGTGCCAGCGAGCACTGGCCAGATGTCTTTGAAGAAGTCCGTCTCGGAGTGCTCCTCGTAATGCGCATGTTTCTTATACATGTCCTCCATGATGTCGTAGATTGACGTCGGTGATTCTATACTCCAGGCGAACTTGGGTGGTCCACAAATGATCGTAGCCTGGTGCGGCTTACTTGCTCGTCATCAAATGTAAGAAAATATCTCTCTACAGAGTAAACATCACAAAACTCACAGGAGAGCGAGATGGGGGAAGTCCGGATGGAACACGGAGACCTTCACCCATCCGTCACACGTGTTGTCATACCAGTCCACACTATCAAACTCTGAGATGATGTCTGGCTCTAGGGGGGCCTGCATATCCTCCTGAATGTCGAGGTTGGTATGGATAAAATGTGCATGGCCGCTCCCACCGAGGAAGACGAGGCGGCCGTTACTGTCAGTGCGCAGCTCGCCGAGGTTGACGTCGACGGGCGTAGCCGCAGATCCCTGGAACTTGCCAGTGAGTGGGACCGGCTTGGCGTCCGTTTTGTCGCGCACGATGGTCTTCGCGCCCGGGTCTATGATCAATCTCTTCCGGGACTCCAGAGACAAATCGAAGGGGTCGCCAGAAGCATTATCCTAAGAAAACAGTCGTAAGCGCAGTACAATGACTGAAATATGAGCTTTGGCAAACGTACGACGGGATCAACATCAGGGTTGCGCAAGTCTGTCTTTGGCTGATAGAGGCGTCCTGTGATGCATACCAAGCAGCTATGAGTAGGAACAGGAACCGATACCCGCATAACGGCCCACCGTTGGTGACAGTGTACGCGGACTTCTTGTTGGCGACGTGAACAGTCCAACTGAGACGGTAGTCCTGGGCGTTGTTGATCTCACCGAGAACCTTCCCCTGGTAGTCGTAGGCGTATACACGAAACCGAGCAGCCTGGTGAAGGGTCAGAATGTGCATACTCCGGGGGGACCACAGTGTATAGACTAACCTGCCGCTTGATACGGCCCTGTGGGTCTCGGAACGACTCAGCCGGATGATGGTCCAGACCGGGGGCCTCTGGGCCGTAGAAGTATTCGATGGTGGGGAACTTTGGGTCGGGTTGTCCTGTAGGCAACGTCCCAGAGTCACCGACACGAGCGACGCCAACGGGAGGAAATATCTCGATACGGCTGATGGTTGATGGATCAACATGGGCATAGATCTTGCCCAGACTGGGATTGTTCAGGGTGAACGGTGTAGGGGCCATTTTAGAGAAGGAGTGAGCTGAAGCTGTGTGGGAAGGGGCCAGTGGGGTCTTGGGGACGGGGCAGACGTTCATAAGCCACACTTGTAGATTACCGCACTCCCAGAACGCTAGATATGTAATTCGGTTCACTGTTGTGCTGCCAAGCTCCGTCACGTACAGTTCAGATAGCTTTCCTTCACGTGTCTGGAGATCGAAGTCCACCTGGGGAAAACATCCATTCGCCGACAGCAACGTGTAAGAGTAGGAAGAGGAGAACTTGTATTCGAGTCCGGTGACCGGAGGCAAAGAGGAGACATGGATCCGGCGTAGCCAAATCATTGGCTCTGGATTGAGCAGAACGTCAATAAACCTCGAGATTGGTTGTTCCTGCATCAAAAAGAGACAGGGGTCTGACCGTGGTCGTGCGGTATCTGACATGGAGGTTCTAACTCTTTCACCGGATGGCGATATCACCGGGAGCAACGGTGGTTCGCTTACGACAGGTTTACTCCAATCGATGTGCTGGCCGCCAACGTACATGGAAAGGATGGAGGACAAGGTTCAAAAACGTCAAGGTATGAGGTCAGCATATGTGAACCATTAAAGAAGCTATATAGATCGCGGGCGTTCAGCATCTGCCATATCCGACTCAAGAGAGTGCCACCAACTTGGTCTCAAAATCCCGCACGGGCGGTTCACATTGACGTCTGCAATTCAAGGGACCAGTGAAGATGCATTCACATCGTTCGAAGGTGGTGCTGGTGTGGAAAAGAGATATCAAGGTCCCCGATATCGTTCCTCTACAAGCGCGGGGGAGGCACTTAATCGCGACCACGAGATCATTCTGCCAACACCGGCCGTACACCAGCCCGTGATCGGTCTGATTGGAAAACGCCACTGTTGACTTTGACAATGAGGATAGTGAGCGGTTGGACACGATTGGAGAAGGCGAACTACTCACAATGCTGCTTCCAAGGCAGTCCAGCGTATCGTCAAGAAGGGCAGCGGGGAGCTTCCATTGTCGGACCCGGAGTGTGTCCAGAGGGATGGAGCAGGGTCCAGTTAACAGTGGTCACGTTTACTTGGGTAAAGGTGCGGGATCGTAACAATTGTACATCGCTGATTGGACAACCCAAGCGGTATGCGACTATGACGCTCGGACTCACAGCTTTGCATGATGTGGGATCAGCAGTGACATTGTTCTGTGAAAGGTACAGCGGACACCGTGACAGCCCAATTCCGGGAACAAACATATTGTACAATGGGCCATTATTCGCCTACCGGGTACCCCTATTCTCTAATGTCATTGGCTCCAACGCCTTCAAGCTAAACGCAATCTTGGCAATTGCCTCCTTCGTCGCATGTGCCGTGGCCACATCGGACGCACGATCGAGCTCTGCCGTCAAACCGTCGTACAAACCCTGCGGGCTCAACGCCTCCTTCGACCCCTGAGGATAGAACTCGAAGCACGGCGCTGCATGCTTCTCGCCCTCGACGACCTGCTCGACGAGGACGTGTGCGACCGGAGAGAGGATCTCGATCATGATTCGATGGATGTTCCAGAACAGCTGCGTCCACTTGCTCGCCGACTCCTCCACCCAGCAGCGGTCGATCGTTTGGAGAAGGTAGCAGTAGGACGCATCGACTGCCAGCGACAGCTACGATTGTAATGTGTTAGCTGTGAAAATTCGCAACGACCAGCATCTCGGAGTACGCACCCGGTAAACAAGCTCATGGCTCTTGTAGTCCGCGGTGTGGGGTTTGTCAACGTAATCGATGCAGACCCATTCCTTCCGGCGGTGGTAGAGCTCGACGAAGATGGAGTAGTGAGAGTCAGGGACCCCGATGCTGCCTTCGCCCTGGTCGACGATCGTCTCCAGTGCCTTCAATGCGGTCTTTGTGTCGACGACCACTGTCATCGTCTCATCGAAGAACTCGGCCCCGGTGAGCTGTTGCTCCTTGTTTCTCGAGAAGAGTTTGGGGTCGTCCTTTGATACTTCGAGGATGCCTGCGACCAAGTCAGCCACTGCAGCGAATAGAAGTACACTGTGAGTTAACCATGTTGAAGTTCCTTGTAGAACTCTCCGATACTCTTGTAGTAGGGTAGGAGCGAGCCAAAAGGCTCCGGTTCACCTTCAAGCACAGGTGCAGGCATGAAGGGGGCTTCAATCTGCAGACATTCCAAACGTGTTAGGTCCCGTCCACAGTGCTCAATATAGAGACAAAGGTCATCTTCAAGAAACAGTCCAAATTCTTCTTGTCTGCGGGACGAAGCTCCATGTCGATCTCATCGTATGGGATCTGCGACGGGTATGTCGGCATGAACGACTCGTCGTACAAGAGCTGCTTCCCGTCCAGCGCACGAAGCATGTTCCCGGCGAGGGCCAGGTGCAACATCTCCTGCTCGGCCACCGCTACCGATGGGGGAAAGAACGGAATAATCAGACCGAGCCCGTCGACTTCTCAGGAGGGGTGTCGTACCGAGGATATTGGCGCGGGCCTTTGAGCCCCATTGCCCATTGTCACGCTTGATGCTGTACAATGCGCAGAAGTAGAGGGGTATCGTGCCCAACTCTACTTGCATTCCCTGTTCATCCGGTGTGCGTGAGCAAGCACTAAGTGACGGACCGAAATGAAAAGGATGTCCAGCCGCCCTACCGTCTTCAAATGCTTGACGAGATCATCCTTGGTCCATGTCACCGGTTTCCCTGACACAGGGGTGAATGGAGTAGACATGGTTATGGGCGAGTTCCAGTGAGCGTCGAGCGTTTCAGGGTGGGGAAGGGTGGGGGTTAGTTCGTCGGCCAGACCAAGCGTTATACCTATGATTGCTGGGGGCGCTGGTCTCCGCCTACAACGCCTGTGACAATGTCGGTGACGGCATGCGTGAGGGCGCGCATTGTTTCCTGCACTGGCACTTCCATTCATCGTGCAAACACGCTTCCATCTCAGACTTTTAAGTTTCGATCTAGATTTGATTCTCCATGTCGCGCGTTGATGTGAAGGGTTGTGGCGAAATTCTGGTCACCATCGCCCCGAAACCTTGACCAAGGGAAATGTCCATCGGGCAAGTGTCAGTGTCCTTGTCTTCGACGATTCGGATACAGTGCATTACCGGAAACACGAGGCTGCCAGACGTATGGCCTGCAGGCACCACCCGCCTCTAGATACCATCGAGGAAGTACCTGTACACCGGCGGCGCCCTCTACTTCTGCATCTCCTAGGCCCGCTCCTCGCAAAGAGGATGATGTCCGGCGAGTCTCGTGACTATGATAGTCAGTATCCACGAATATACTTCCCAAGAATTGCTGCAGCTCACGCACGCGTGGTGAAGTAATCGTAGTGGGAGGAGGGCCCGCAGGGTGTGCTACTACACTCTCTATTGTGAGGAATACTTCCGAACAGCCCGTTCGCGTCCTAGTAGTTGACGATGCGGACCCTCATGCCTACAAGGTAAAAGGAACATTAGTCGTAAGATGAAGTGCGGATTGATTGACGCCTACGGATCGGCGAGTCGCTGCCCGCCGCGGCGAGACGTCCATTGTCCATACATACTCCATCCATCACTCCTGCCCCGCCTTACTGAGGACACATCGAAGGGCCTGCACGACATCTGTACAGGAAACGCGTCAGCATGGGCTAGCGCCGAGCTCCACGAAACGTACTCGCTGATGAATCCCTACGGAGCGGGCTGGCACCTAGATCGTGCGTGCTTCGACGAGATGCTGCGCGAGGCTTGCGGCAGCATGCTGTTGAAGGGCAAAGTCGGCGCGATACGGCGCATGAACGTGGACGGTACAGCCCACTCACGTTGGTTCGGATGGGAGGCCGACATTCGATTGGCGGAAACCGACGTGGAGGAAACCTTCCGGGCGAAGTGGTTAGTCGACGCTACCGGTCACAAAGCATCTATAGCCTAGAAGGTCAGTAAGAGCAGCTCGTACTTGGTGCTCTGAGAGACCTACTCACCTTGAGCATCAGATCGGGGCCAAGACGTGCAAGTACTCGGACCTCCTCGCGTTCTACTTCGTTTTTGAAGGGGTCGATTCCAATACCAACTTGGCAGACGGAGACGTCGATACCCGTGCCCTCATCGAGGCCGCGGCAAACGGCTGGTGGTACTCTGCCCGTCTTCCGCATCGGAAATGCCTCGTCGTGTACACGACCTCGCCATCCAATGCGACGGCTCGGGTAGCCCGCTCCGCTGCCGGCTTCGTGGACCTTGTCCACTCCGATACCGTGCACATCGCGCGTTCTCTCTGCGGCACGCCGCACCCAGAAGTGGATTCTGCAGATTCCGGCGAGTCGACTGTGTCAGTCCCTCTCTACGAACTCCCCCCCGGTACGAAGTTCGCACGATGCACCACGGCGGCATCCTCGATCCTGGAGCCATACGCTTCCTGGGAGCCACAACACGAAGTCGGGAATGAATCCGTGGCTGGAGAAGGCCACCGCGAATGGGGCTGGTGTGCGGTTGGCGATGCAGCACTGGCCTTCGATCCCCTCTCGTCCCAGGGGATCATAACCGCTCTGAACGCAGGCATGTTCCTCGGTTCCGTGCTAGCACGCCACCTTCGCCCGTCTCCCACTGGTGACGACTCTCGCATTAGGGGCAGCAGTTCCGTGGACGAGATCTGGCGCGCATATGAGGATGTGTGGAAGAAATACGAGGAGGGTAGAACATATTACTACTCCATTGTAAGACGGTTTGAAGTGCCTGGGGAAGAAAATGAGGGAAGTGCCCGAGGATTTTGGGAGGGGAAGAGATGATTCAACGCAGAGTAGTGGCACCTGGAAGCGGCTTGTTGATATAGCGTAGAACAAAGAACTTCCTGACACACGCAGGCGAGCAGGTCCGCAGACCGGGCGTAAATGCAAAGATAACTGGAATTATGTCGGAGTAACATGGCAAATACCTCTGCATATACCCGTGTCAATCGAGAGGATCCTTTCAGAAAGCCCGACCTAGCAGTGCAAGTAGCACAGAGATCAAAAGATGGACATGGAGCCCGCGCGACGGAACATCGTCCTATTGCTGTTCCACCACCGTAGTAGACTTGCGAGGACGCACCGACACGTACACCTTCGAACAACGCGAAGCTTGCGAGAGATACTCGAGGATGTGCGCGCCGACGAGTACCAAGCCACACAACAGCATCGTAGCGTTTCCCGTCCCTCGTCCTGCCCACAGGAAAGTTTGGATGTGAAGGCAGAACCCGCATCTCCTTCGACCGAAGGACCGGCTACCCAAGGGTTAAAACCATCCTCTCCATCAAGCTTCGTCTGGAAGCCCATGTTCGTGGTCTGCTGATCTCCGACATTAACTGGAACTGCCGGACCGCCAGAGGAGCAAGTCAAGTGAATACACCACGAGCGGCGCGTCCGCTGACAACGTCATTGGGCTTGAGGTCCAGCACGTGGAACCCGGCCTGAACGAAGGACTTGCCCTCCAAAACACATGTGAGTCAGACGGCGATGGACAGGACAGGAAGCAAGGTGGTGCCTGCAGCGTTCCAGACCGTATGTCTGTCGATGCAAGGAACGAGAGCCGGAGCCAGCTACACTAGTGATAGACAGGGCTGGAGATAGCAGACGCTACGCTCAGCTTCCAAAGTGTCCTGGCCTTGCTACCCTCGAAGTCTGTTGTCTCGTCAGCGGCAGCTAACGCCTCATGACCTTCGTTACGATCAAGCCGACTAGCCTCTCCATCGCTGAGCGCGGACTAGGAAGTGTCGTGCCTCACTGTAGGAATGAGATCGGGATTGGGTTCAGGAAGGACAAAACCAATCCGAACAGCCACTACCGATACGTCAGCGAGTGGACTGAAATGGGGGCATCAGGAATACTACTCAGCGCTCCAGTCAATTATCAGTCTGACGGTGGTCCAGTGGATGATAGTGGAAAGCATGATCGGAACGGGGTAGCAATGGCGCGGCATGCTGGAGCTAGAAACATCGACGATTTTTGTGTGGGAGTGCCACAACGGGACGATGAGAGGGGAACTCAGGCAGCGTAGTACAGAGATACGTACAGGGCCGGCCGACGTGGAGATAGACAATAGGTGTGTGCCGGGGGCGTTCTAGAGGGACGCACGTCGTCGCCATTGGGCAGTAGGTCGCGCAAGTTGCGAACGATGAGTGATGCGCGTGTCCTTGTTACGGATTCATCCACCGCTTCCGCATGCTGGACGTAGTCTAGGGCGAATAACATGCACACTGCTGTCAGCACGCACGGAAAAGCGATTAAATGAGAGGAAGGGAGACCCTATGACGAAAAAGGATGCCAATAGCGAGACGAGCCAGTCAGTGTGCTCCCCACAGGATGCTCTTCCCTGTGTCCATCACACGCACCTATCATATGTCTTCTTTCGAGTGTTTCTTTTTTGTTCGTCGACCGACCTCCGCCCGTGTCCAAGGATTGCATGGGCCTTGTGTTTGCAGTGGCTCGTCCTCGTGTGGCCCCGTCTGGGACCAAGGAGGAACATTCTGCCACGTTATTACCAAGTATGTCTTCTCTCTATGCTATGGTCTTGCGCTTTTTGCTCGTTTTCGCCCTCAGCGCGATATTCTAGATGCACCCTGCGTCCCTTCTCCGAACTCACCTACTGTCTCTCGCAGACCCAGCGCGCCGCATCGTACAATCCCTCCGTATCCTCTCTCATGAGAAGCTGTAGGTTCCTGGCACAACCTCTAAGCTCGCATAACAACTGATGGCCGTCGTCGTCAACAGAATCCCCAAAGAGTTTCGAGTTCGTATCCCTGGCATGTTATGTGGAGCTTCATCATGCTAGCAAATGTGAGTGCCTCTCCTATCGTGCGATGTGCCATAGGACAGTAGCTGGGTGGAGGTAAATCAAATAGCTGTTGTAGCTATGGGTACTTGGGGGAAAGGGCCTGAAGATGTCTCCAGTGAGGACAGTAGGACTACGTCTACACCGTATGAGCCTTGGAATGAAGGTGTTTCATTGTACACTGGGTCCAACTTACCCTGAAGTCCCTACTTATGTCTCTCTTGTGCCCTTGACAGGACCGCTCTGGACTGGACTTGGCCCTGCATGCGCTGAACCCGATCTCCACGCGCCTCTTGACCTTGTGCATGGCTTACCAGCCATATGCCAGCCCTTTTCATGTCCACGGGTGCTCGATGATGGGCTCCTCGTCATACCACTCGCAGACCAGTCTTTTTGTCTTGCTCTTCGATGGGCTGCCCTCCACGCACCCTCGGGGATAATCTGTCCTCCAGAGAACTGTAGCGAGCGGGAAACTGGAGCAAATGGCTGCAGCTGATGCCCCACGATGAATGTCCGGCGAATCAAGCTCGGTGGTAATGAGGGCAACATGTACCACAGTCACAAACCACCCATCCCTTGGTGCGGCGACGTCGTATGGTGGCGTCCTCCATCTGGTTCATCCGCGCCGGCTCATGATGCCAGATGATACCATTCCTCATCTCCAACAACAGCTACCTGCGACACTAGTGGGATAGTTCAGTGGCCCTAGCGTCAACGAGCCCTCAACATGCAACGAACTACATGCGTCAACGCCGTCAACACCGACAGCACACAGATGTTCGCGGGGACACCATGCTCATCCACTTTGCTGACTTGCGCTCATCCATGACAGAGGATGTGCACCCCTCTGCAACCCACTGTAGGTCTGGCCGACGGCACCTGACCATCTGTCTGTTCATGTCGCACACAAGCCCATCAGCCTTCCGCCCACGTCGCACCCTCGTGGCCACCATCTGCCGCCGTCAACTCCAGCGTCTGGCATGTACGCTGGTCTGACATCCCGTGCCTCTCGGACGGATTTGGGCTGAACGCTCGAGATTTGGTAACATCCTGGTTCCCGTTCTTTTGTTCGCCTCTAACAGCCACTATAATCCGCTTCATGAGGTCCTAAGATAGTCGCTTCGCTTGCCACGTATGGTCCTCAAGGTAGAGGAAGACGGCCTAAGTGAGGGTATGCGCTCGCGACATGAGTCGTGTCCATAAACGGACAGAAGCTGTGGGCACGTTGTGGATCGAGAATAAAATAGGGCATGCGGAATATATAATTGAGAGTACCAATATATACGAGCATCATGCTGACACATCAACCTAAACTACACCGATCTTCCTGATATATTTTCCTGTCCAGGATGGGACTGCGACAGGCCGAGGGTGCCTTATATGACGATCAGCTTTGTGTCCCCTTCGCCAAGCTGCCTATGCTTATCCTTGCTTCTCGATATCGCCGAGGGGAACATTTTCTGGGAAGTGGCCTTTCGGGGCCGACATCGTGATGTCGAGGACCGAGTCTGTCTGAGCGGTCGACTCCGTCACCTGCCAGCCCTATTCTCCGTTCAGTATCGAGTCTCATTTAGGGTGCAGGGACCCACGAAGTATACAGTCATACATACTTCGATGCGATGGGTTGTCTGCGGTCTGACGTGCGGCAAGTTTGTTTCATGGCTGTTGGGCAGCCCGCTGATGCCGAATGGCGACGTGTCCTCCATCCACCCGGCCCCCTTCGCCGCAATGGAGCGACGGGAGTTGAGACTGCGGGAGGAAATATGAGCTACTTCCTGAGGTCTGACACAAGAGGGAGAGATGGGTATGCTCACGCGGCCATGAGCGTGTTGGCGTACACTGTCCAATGTCAGGGAGGGGTACCAGTGGCACGTCAATGAGCGGGCATGTGGTCAGAGCCAAGGATACACGTACTCTTCACACCGGGTATACCGACGCCCGCCCATATGAGAGTTCCGGGTTGGATAAAAGCCTGAAGGCAAGTGAGATGGAGTCCGCACGTGCCAAGGCGGGGACACTCACGAACAGCAACGACCCCAGGTTGGCAATCCTAGATATGAATGGTGCGGAAGTGTCAGAACGATGGCCAGAACACATCCCTGCGACTGTGTTCATACCCTGTGAGAAGGCCTGAGAGCAATGGCTTAGCGTAATGTCTACTTAAAGTTGGAGGCGAGGACTAACCCGTGTTGATTGAGTACATGATCATGACGTCTAGCATGGAGTCCGTCCTATCTCCGTGTAAGCACGACTCCGAACACATGGTAGAGGACGATGCACCGTTTGACACCAGTGCGGCTACGTCGAAGGGCGGAGATGAGCATTGCCGTGATCAGGATGTCCGAGGACACGGCCATGGTCGAGCCGGTCGAGACGAGCCACTACGTGCAAATCAATCTTGAGTCTCATGGATGCAGGGTGATGCACTTACTGTGGCATGTTTGAAGCCTTCGAAAGTAGGAATTATGAACCTGAGGCAAAGATCTGAGCATGCTAAGAGTGGATAGGAGAGCGTTCACTGACGCTTCAACAGTAGCCGCTAAGCGAGATAGGTACATTATATTCAGGATGGGCTTTCTAGCACTGGAAACCTGAAACCATCCTTACCTATGAAGAACCCTACAGGAAGGGAGCATTCGCGATAAGTTATGGTGCCTGAAGATACGCGGTACAAACTGCTTACCTATTTCTATGAAGCACATGACCACCTAGAGAACATTTGAGTAGAATCCGGGAAAGATGACATTGCTGCTTACAGCGATAGCTAGGATGTATCTGTAGCGGCGACCAACTGGCAGGATCCAAAAGATATGAGCGTGCATCCCGCATCGTAAATAAGTTATAGTCATCACACGCACGGATATAGACACGGCGAACGAAGAAGCTACGAAACAATCAGCTCATGCTCTTCGACAAAGGGGAAATAGGGATACCTCTGAGTAGCAACCATAACCACACCCTAGAATAGAAATCGCGCTATTAGTGTACCTTCCGAGCTGAGACAGTGACTGACAGATATCACCGGGAATACCTTCAAACACAACTCGGTGAGCGCGAGCATGGGAATAATGCGAGATGGCGAGATGCTTACATTGAGAGACCTACAATCCGCATCAAATGCCGTTCAAAAAGGGTTGGGATAAAGGCGTGCTTACCATTCACCACCGATCAGAGCCAATGGGTTAAAGTAGTTTGTGACAAGGTAGCGGTAGCTAAGAGGATAGCGACGGTGTCAGCAAGACTGCCGTCTCTCGAGTACTTGGGTCCTCACCAGACATGCATGCTTAGCGCAGATGAAATAGTCTCAAGAACCCTATAAAGTCATTGAATCACGGGACTTCCGTGATGAGGCAGAGGACGAACAGAACAAAGGCTACCTGTGAATAGTGGTGAGCAGATAGAGAGCATAAATCGTGAGCTGACACCCACTAGGCACTTCAAGATCTGGGCATCTGCAGGATACATGCGAAAATATCGATACGACTGATGCAACGTAATGCCGTACAAACTATTGAACAGAGAAATATCAGACAAAACTCTAGGATCGGCAGAGCGTGCTCACATGAGACCGATGTACGTGCCGATCAATACCGCCCCGAAGGTGTTGTCCAGGTGAGGTATCTTTGGGAGTAAATCCAATGGACTTGTGGGGACCGCAGTACCATTGCTGGATGACGCCATGCTCTCGTTCAGTAGTACGATGGTATGAGGTGCTTGGAGCAGGAATTGGGAGGAATCGCGAGGTCGAGATGCCTACATCTGCCATGATGACCATACTGTTTATATAGATGACACTAGGGTGGTAGGAGAGCAATTATGAGCAGGGCTTACCGTAATCGATATCAGGAAGCTCGGATGAGAAGCATCTTGGCATTGCCCAGAATAGAGTTATCAGTGGGAGGATGGACCGAAGACATCACGATATGATGCAGTGGCACAGGGAACGGGAAACCGGCACGCCGCGACATCGCTATTACAGTTGCACAAATGCCAGGGTGTTTATGTGGGCCAGTTTGAGAGTCTGCAAGAAGTAAGTACTGAGAGACATCTCAAAGCGGACACGGACCGTTGTCACACACGTCTGCAAACAAAGTTTATTTCTCCCTTGAGGTCGTCTAGAATGAATCCAGTGCCGTATGGGAAGTAAGAGCGCTCGAACCAGATGCAATGAGTAGAGTCGACCGCAGGGGCGATGATTGAAGGTCTGGACCAGTGCAACAACAGTGCAGCGATCAGTGATGTGGCGGGCCACGTGCGAGTTGCTCCGAAGCCGCATAACTTACTCCAGCACTTTCCTCGAGGTTCCTTGCTCTTGAATCTTCACCATCTCAAGACAAAGACCGTGCCTTCCTCGTTGGTCAGCTGGTTTCATATTAAGCTCTCGGAACCAAAATGTAAGTTAGAGTTGTTTTCATTCACATTTTCGAGATGGCATCTTTGATTCAGACTAAGATGCTCCGTCGGCAGTGATTACATTCAATGCCGGCCGAGGGCCGGGGACACCTGGCGCTTCCGTGGGGATAGAGCTGACTTGCATCTCAAGACAGACCAGTCGCTGGTTCTGCCTACTGCTTTCAGACTCTACACGCACCCTTTGAGGTGCATGATTAGACTAGTGCTGACCAAGTCCTGTCTATCTCAAGGATTTCAATCTAGTGTCGTTGCTCTTCGTTGGCACTTTAACCACGGCTGCTCCATCTGAGATCACGCGTTTATCCATCCAGATTACCTCGTCTACATTGCCTTCGGAATTCCCTGTATGGAGAGTTAGTCCACAGTCGTATCCTTGACTATCAGCCATCCAGTGGATGCGAACACCTTCCTTTCTGTATGAGTGTCTCTTCAAGACCTGATTCTCTTAGTAGACTAGCACTCAACGCTCAGGCTTGAACACGATTTAAGCTCCAGTCGACTGCTCAGGCACACTCCATCGTTAACATCGCAGCTACAGATCATGTGTAGACAGGATATGTCAGAATGTAAGCTCATATGTAGGTACTGTAGTTGTTCGAGAAAGTAACTCCTTCTCGGGCCTTATTTTCTTCCCTACTTGTCTCCAGCGAGGGAGTTTGGACCTCATTTTGTTCTCCAGAGCTTCGAAAAATCCAGTTTAGTACAAGTGGAAAGCAAGCGGGTACGTGTGTGATCACCGTGGCACGTTCATACTCCTTGAATGTAGGGATGACGAAGCTGTGTTGAAGGTGTCAGTACCTTGTCGCAAAAGACAGATGGGGAGGCTGACACGTCGACTGTGGCCGCTGCTCTCAACCGTATGGTCAAAACGAGTCTGACGACAACGACAACTCAGCCTTACCGATGAAGAATCCTGCATCGAGGAGTGACCAGCTTTAAATGTATCTGTCCGAGACGCATCATATATGGTACTCACCCATTTTCACGAAGCACAATGCCACCTAGAGCACGTCAGATTTGAGGGCGGGAGAGACAATCTCGTAATGTACCGAAATTGCCAAGAAGTACCTGTACTGGAGACCCACTAGCAAGGCATCATAGGGGTAAGAATCAAGCACATTTAGTGGATATGGTTACAACACGCACGAATCCAGACGCGACGAATGAAGAAGCTGAGAAGCGATCAGTTCAGGCACTTGGGTGAGGGCAAAGGACTCAACCTCTGAGCAGTGACCATGATCACGCCCTTAAATCCAAATATCACAGTTATAGACGCGTTCTTCGAACAGGACTATACACTGACAGATATCGACGGGAATGGCTGCAATCCGGGTATGATCAGAAGGGCGTAGGAGGCAACTAGGATGTACTTACATTGAGAGACCTACAAGCCGTGGTCAAAACAATTCAAAAACGTCTTTGAGAGGCATATTTACCACTCTTCTCCGCTCAGGGCCTGTGGATGGAAGAAGTTCGCTACAAGGTAGCGGTAGCTAAGACGAGTTGACATCCAGAGCGATTGATCCCTCACCAGACATGCATGCTGAATGCGGATGAGAGGGTCTCCAGCACCCTATAAGATCATGTAAGCATGTATATTCTGATGGAAGGGCGGAAACATACAGCACGAAGGACACCTGTTTACACTGGTTAATGGGGAAATGGCATAATCGTGGGCCGGCACGCACCAGGCATTTCAGGATCGGAAGATCTGCTGGATATATACAGAAGTATTGATATGACTGGTGCAAAGTAATACCATACAACCTGCGTCTCATCGGTAAGAAGGGAACATCTCCACGCTGACTGAGGGTACTCACAGGAGACCGACGAACGTGCCGATTAAAGCAGCCCCGAACGTATTATCCAAGGGAGGCATCTTTGAGAGCAAATCCAATGGACTCACCGGGACTGGAGTACCAGTACCATTGCTGGATGTCGCCATACTACCATTCAACGCTCAATAATGCGATGGAACACTGGCGGAGACCTCGAAACGAGGGTTGGGGAAGAACCGTGGAGTCCGGGTGTCTAAGGCTGAGATTCAAGATGGCCTTTTATACAGATGAGATGAGGGTGAGACCAGAATGATTGTTATAGGCATACATCATCGTGATAGACGCTCTGTACACTAGGAGGTACGCCATGGAGGTACTTACAGGATTGACCGCCCACTTCAGAGAGTTGGCTGGATGCTCCGGAGAGATCATGATGATGTCGTGGACCAATGAACAGCTTGACAATGACACACAGCGGCATCACTGTTACAAAGCCGCTGCGAGCGAAGAACACCGGAGCATCATACTTATACATGCCCAGTTCTGCCAAGATATCGTCACGGCGTGTTGCCAACTTGCACAGGGTTGAAAGTTGCTGGGGGACTTACCGCCGTCTGGAAGTTCCGCACAAACCAACAAACTGGGGCACATTCTCTTGTCTCTGGAAACAGTTACGTATTCACCAGCCTGAAGGAGTGTCACTGTCAGTCGGCGACTTGAAGCAGATGTGCGGAGCGTGAATGGGGGCGATGAGATTGATGGGGTGGACACGACGAGGAAGAGCACCTGCCACCTGCCAACGACTGTGAACTCCTTCATCGCCCCTCGGCGCTCAGCGCTCAGCGGGCGAGGCAGCCTGCGCACTTCAAGTCTCTCTCGTCCTGCCATCGTCCTGCTCTGGCCATCCGCAGATCAGGTGGTATTACCATGCACATGGCCTTAAATATCAAGGCTTCAAGAGCTTAAGGTCCCATCGCAAACTGTTATATTGTCTTCCTCACGCCCGCGCCTTCGAGCCTAGTTCGAGCTTATTCTTTCTCTGCTATCAGGTACCGCAGTTACTCCTTAAACTCGCGGGAATGACTGGCAGTTCAGAGGTCGCTTCTCGAGAAAATGGGACAACTACAGTTACGAATGAGAGGAAAGAGGCGCTTCAATCGAAGCCAAAATCCCAGGAGGTGCGCTGAGTGTTCATTAATCTCCTTCGTTCCCACAAAGCCTCTCGTCATCGCGTTCAGCAGGCAACTCCAGGGAATCCTCTTACAAATGGTGCAGACTCCGACACGTTTGTATCTCAGCGGTTTTAGCATAATCACTGTTTTTGTCGTCTCTTCGTCGCACCTCAAGCCTCAGCTCTCAGGCTGACAGAAAGGTGGTGCCGTGAGGACATAGGCGCAGGAGCTCGACGCTACGAGCACCGCGGTATCACATGGCTGCTTGCGTATTGACGAATGGAGTTGCAAGTACAGGTACCACAGAAGTGGCCCGGTCTGAGGTTCACCAGAACGTTGTTGGAGCGTGTGTCCCTCTTGGGATAGAGATCTGGCTTTCGGACGTGGTCGTGTCGGATCGCGGAGATGGAGGATGGTGGAAGGCGACGATGCTGTGTCGGAGATTTCGGCCAGAGCCCTCGCGGTCAGAAACAACCTGAATATTTTCGGTCAGGATAGATGTTCATCTGCAATACTACTAACCATCCGTGCACTTACTCCTTCTCCCTCAGGCAAGCATCCCCACTCTGCGTTTGTTGCGAAAACGACAGGGAACAACTCGGCGGGATTCCAAACACTGCCTCCAGTCTGCTGCACAATCCTCACGACGACGGCTTGCAAGAGATTGCTTCGGACGCGACTTGCACTAAATGCTCTGCGGTCCACCTCGACTCGCTCTACCCTTCTCCGCCTGCGACAAGGGTTCCCGACCATTGCTGGCCAGCAGGGCCTGCATCTCCTTCGATCGACACTCGGTATGCTATGCCTCGAAGCCTGTCCTAGAACCACTGTTTTCCGTCAGTCCTACGGCTCGAGGGTCCCTCAAAGCTTTGTCTGCAAATTCTTCGTCGTGATGCTAGTCAACAATGGGACTGCCAGCCTGGGCCGGAGCGTGTACGAAGATGACGCTGCAGAGAGCGACTTGAGCTTAACGCCGTGAGCGGGACGTCGATGAAACGTCCTCGGCGTTCAGGCCATCAGGTCCAGCACGCGGCACACAACATCATCCTAGGACCTATAGCGTGCTTGGAACAGGGGCTGACTTTGAATCCGCGGCTGATGTATGACAATGCACGTCTCGTGATACTGAGACAAGTACCCTGACATTGATATAGAACGCGACGTGTATCCAGTTAGGTACATGGCCAATGTCAACGGTGACGGCGCTGGCACGATTTTCGTGACAACGACATGATCGCGCACTCTGCTGAGCACGGCATGGCAGGCTTCACGCACACGGAGTTGCGGCTATAGGCATATGTATCTGCACTGCGTCCCGGGTCACTCTAAATACAAGACTCGCAATGGCATGGAATATTTACACAACGGTGGACAGTTTCCATAGAGATGTACTCTATGGAGTGGAATGCGAATCAACCAGGATTCATCAGGACCCCACAAGTACAGTACGTACCGCGAAGGTTGTCCCGTGTCTTGAAGCTGTTATGTCAATGATGGATCCCTGGCCGTCGCGCACTGCGAAGGTTGAAAGTGCGGTCGAGTTCAACCCTTCATTTGCGTTGTTTTCGGTACGCACGAAAGTGCGCGAGTTGAGTCTGTTAAGCATCCAAGTCAGCAGGCATGATCAAACTTCGCACATGCAGTTGCAGTGCCAACGCACGACGTCAGAAGGGAATTGATGTAGACTGCAGAGTACGTGCTGGTACTATCGAGGACCTACGAAGCATGCTTGCACTCACGCTCCCCAAGCAAGAAGTTCAACGCCAAATTGTAGAGCAAAGTCGGCCAGGTTTGATACTGATGGATGCGTCAGTAGTCTGTGACTGCTGCGTGAAATGTTAAGATCGCACTGTAATAAGATTCAGGATCACGAAGGTTCTGGAAATGAGAGCTGACGTGAGTATAGGTGATCAACGAGAGACAAACTGGACTCCTACGTAGTAAGACTCCCGGTTGTGATAGTCAGCGCGATGATTCTCCCAATCATATCGTCTGAGCTGGCGAGAAGTAAACGACGCATAATCCAGGAGCAGGCGACATTAATTTTTACCTTCGGATACTGGACTTCCCCTTGTGAAGGTACCCCACCATGGCAATCGAGACAAAGGTGTGTGCCACAACTGTGATGGCTAAGCCAGCACTTCCCGTTGTCTGTCAGGAATGCGACGGCTTCATCAGCGCAACAAAGTGAGTGCGTGGCCACCGCTTATCACACCTTGAGCCTCGTTTCTTCTCCCGGGAGGCCGATGTTGAAGAACCTGGATAGGGCCTCGTGATCTACATCATTGAACTCGTTCCTTTGGAATGCTTACCCTCGGATGGGAAAGTCTATTTAGATATCATCAGCTAAACCATTCCGCAGGACGACGCAGCTCGAGATCACCCAGGTTCATCGCTAAAAAGCATTGGTGTTTAATGGGAAAATCAAAACAGAATTAAAAGAAATGGAATCGTACTTAAAAGAGCAATGACAAACACCATCTAGCATTCTTAGCGAGTCAGCAGTAGGATACGGATGATGGCACTATCCACTTACCGATGTGGCCGTGACATAGGGAGTGCGTCTCACTGCACGACGATCGGCTAGCATTCGGGACACCAGGCTTCAGTCGGATACCTCAAAGCTCACGTTTCCAGATCCGCAATACGAAGAAGCTGCAAGTGAAACTGAGATAAATACAAGATGGGCTCCCTGTAAGTGACGTACTAGTACCTTTCAACAACAAAGGCGATGGCAGCCTAGCATATCGATGAGAAGCAGAGACAATAAGACAAGATGAGGAACATACGTTGATTATAATCTCTGTCTGTAGCAGTTTTTGCCTAAGTGAACGAAGGCGGAGAAGACAGCCGTGAAGACGTACCGGAATGCTCCTGATTAGGTGGCGGTCAGAATTACAACCAGCACCGGGAGAGAATGCAAGCTCTCACCACGACAACTTCAGAAGTGCGAAGAGCTTTGCATAGTTGGTGATGATGTAGTGGTAGGTCGCAATAATGATAGCCTGATGCGCAGAATTCAACAACCTGAAAAACTTTCTTAAGTAAAGTTCAACAGCACTGCAGCGGAAATATGTTACAGAAAAAGCATGACCTATGCATAAGTACCAGAATCCGTCAGATGGGATAGAGGCGTAGCACTGCAGCACTTACGATGTTCTTGAGAATCCAAATATCCTCCATACACTGCTGTGACCAGAAGTAGTGGAAAGAGTCTGGATACACGTTATGCCATAGAAACCAACAACAGTCCAGCATTGTCAGTTCAGGCAGCATGGTAGAAGTATAGCAGTTAAAGGATGAATGGTACTTAACTAAATATGACGGCGGTGCAGTCGAATCAAGACCTCGAGGGCCCGGATAATGACATCAAATGGGAGGAAGAGAGAGAAGTGCGTTGAACATACCCTCGCACGCACCCCAGGTTTCGAAGACTACACAGGGCACGTGCCTTGACCCAACTAATATAAGCGCCCATAATCTCGCCAGCTTCGAGGCTTCGTTCCCGTCGTGTGTTCCCAACCATTCGCAGCCCTGAACAATCCATATGCGTCCGTATCCTCTCTAACGTTCTCCAATATCCTACACCGGCTTGTTTCACAATTACTACGAACCGGTCTGTGACTTCAATGGCGCTCAGTCTCAAACAAGACCTTCCGATCTCCAAGTTCAAGGTGATGAATCGGACCAAGTCCTTATTTTCCGTTCGGTGTTGGGGAGACACCGAGCCTGGAATCACTGCATAACGCACTGAGTTTTCTGGTGAACCCTCTCCTCTGTGGAGCACACAAACTTTCTTCGACTGATCAGCCCCGCTACTTCGCAGACTGTGGACAAGACGCGAACGTACCGGACACAGCCTATGCGCAGGCCGCTCAGGTTCTCCTTGACACCGAGGTCCGGGCATGCTTCTCCCTATGGAGTCGAATATTCTACGCCACTCGCGCATTAGCACCACAGCGCAACGAAGTAGATAAGGTACGTTTTGTGCCGGTCCCTGCGGAGCGCTAGCGCTCTCCTGGGGATAATTTTGTGGGCCGAGGACGCCGACCGTGTGCACTTTTACCGGAGGAAGGCGTTCTCCATGCGTGTGTGGTGGCCCTCAAACCCTCTTTCTCTCACATGCTTCACCCGCAGCTCACAAACTTTGCGCAAACTGCGACCTTCCTGTCCTACCCGCTAGTTCGTCGACGGACGGATCCCCACACCACCGAGTACCAGGTCATGCTGCCGCGACTTGCTGGTGACTTCTGTGGTTCGTGACACCTTGGGTGTGGTGAAGCCTCTTCCGTCAAACTCTCAGCGTCGAATAGCAGCGAGTCTTGCCAACGAAACTGGTCGCAACCTACTCGACGACTTTCACAGTGGTTGGCCGCGGCCCTCGTCGGCTTGGGTGCCAGAGGGAGCATCTCCAAGTCAAGTACGTGCCCTCGCAGACCTCTGTCTCAAGGAATATTGTGTAGGCTGCGACTATTGGCTCCATAGGGTCTGAATGTTGTCCTCTCCCGTCGCGGCTTCTGACAGAGGGAATTGCGAGCCTCCCGGCATCGCTGTCTGGCGACACTCATCACGACGACAGCCTTCGTCCACCCCAAAAGGAGTCGTTCTGTAGGTAACGGCACCAGCGGGCAAGAGACACATCAATGTCGTGCCAAGACCTGCGGTGGACTGCTGATCCGTATCCAGGATCCGGCTGCATAGCCTAAAAACGCACTGTTAGTCGCGGGTACTCCACTATCATCCCCTCCTTACTCATAACGAACGCTCAGACCAATCGTTACAGGTAGTGACGCCTATATTAAAGACAAATACGAAAGGAAAGTACAGTTCGATCGTCGACATCGCTCTGCGCCTACACAATAAAATCGCAAGGGGTCCTGTAGCGTAATGCCACGGACCAAGCCTCTGAAATCCAATCAGAGTCGGAGGGTAGAATCTCGTAAGACCGGTGTTAAATCGGCCCGGCCGGGGGAGGGAAGGTTTCCAGGATACGGATACTCGCGGTATTCTAAGGGGACTTGTGGCACACCGAATCAAGGTCAATTCCTGGACGGCGGGTGAGCCGCATGCGCAGAGGAATAGTCATGTAGGTAGTGCGGATGTTCACGACGCCTGCGCGGAACGCCTCGCGGTCGAACCCCGGCGCAAACTCCATGTCGTAGATGAGAACTACACGCGACAGCACGTATCGCATCTCGTGGTATGCGAGCGTCTTTCCTATGCAGGAGTGGGGGCCTGCGGCGGACGTCAGATCAGATTCATGCCGCGGCGGCCAGAGGCGAGAAGCGAGCACATACCGAACGAGAAAGCTGCGAGGACTGCACGGTTGGTCCTAGTCTCTGGGCCGAGCCCTTGCGGCACCCATCTCTCCGGCCGGAAATTCTGTGAGGAATTGTCATCGTCCGTCCGCATATGGCTCGCCGATGCGCGCAGTCGTACTAGCTCACCAAAGGTTCTGGGAAGAAATTATTTGGACTAATGTGCTGCAGATGCGGTGCAAGCGCGACAATGGTATTCTCAGGGATATATCGACCGTCAATGTGAGCACCCCCACGCGGCACGATCCGGGGCAAGAAGTACGGAGAGTTCAGTCTCAGAACCTCCTCGATCACTCCGTTCAAAACCGGAAGTTTGCTGAGGGCGTTCATGGGCATCGGCCCAAGAGGGTCTGGGAACGTTTGTTCCAGCTCTTTCCGGAGAAGTTGGAAGTAGTGCGGCTCCGCCGCCAAGAAATAGCACGCGAGAGCCAGCATGACGGGCGTGTTGTCGGATGCTACGAGAACATGTTAGGAACCCTACTCATGCGCAGCCATGGAAGCCCTCGTCCTCACCTCCTAGAATAGCCACGATAGCGTCGCGCGCAAGCTCCTGAGGCTGAATGCCGGCTTCGATCTTAACCCAGTCAGATGACGCCGAGAAATAAAGTTGTCTGCGAGATTACGAACCAGATAAGACATGAGGTCGCGGAAGGCCGGGAGTTCCTTGGCCTTCAGTCTGTTACGTGTCATTTCGGCGGCCAAACCGACGAAGCCGTGTACTTCTCTGCCGACTGGTATCCGTCTAATAATCTGAAGCAGCCAGGGGCTCTGTCCAAAGCTGACGCAGTTGTCAGAAACGGGAAGGACCGACCAGGATGCAGGTATCAAGCCAACCTTTCATGCACAACGTTAGACATCTTCCCCGCATTGATGATACCATGTGGGTCCTCATTCTCCATAAGTTCCTACAGACACAACTTTAGGATCCGGAAGCACTTATCGACTAGGAGGGAATACCAATTCATTGCATCCACTGAATACGATATCGCCCTGCAGATTTGACAACCATTAGCCAAACACAGTTCGCATGGAGGTAGCATGTATTTACTGTGAGGTCGTGAGACCAGTGGTAAAGTGCTTCTGGGACATCCACCACGCCGCCATACCGAACTTGTCGACGTTCGAAGCATTGCAATAACTCCCACGTCCGCTTTTCCAGTGAAGGAATTAACTGCGCAATCCTGACGTGAGGACGTGCAGGGTTAGGGTGGTGGTATCAAGGAAGAATAGGAATTACATGCCCGTTCGGCGAGAACAGGCCGTTCCAAATGCGTTTTCGCTCTCGATGGAGGTCCTTCGTATCCTGCTTGAAGAACATCGCTACCACACCATCGTTGCTGGGAAAGCGGTACGACTCGCTCTTCTCCATGATGTGATACATCGGCACGGCCGACGAGGAGTTGATAGAAAGAATGTTCGGGGCTGTCGGGGTGGAGGACGTTCATCATCGTGCAGAAGGTTCAGCATTCGGCACTCACCGATGCGCACGAAGGGTCCATACGTGTCATGAAAACGATGGAGAGTTTTCGATCGTCTCCCCATAAAGGTAACGTAAGACAATCGCATGCTACTTATTCGCCATATAAACGGGCCAGGGAAGGACGCGAGAGGGTGCCAAGGAGATAAACGGTATAAAACTGTGGTAGAAGCGAGTGCGAAGAGATACGCAGAGGTGATGATCGCCGTTGCTCGAAGGGGAGCCTCGTGCGGACCCGACGAGGCTTTCGCCATCAGATAGAGGGCACCGCAGCCCAAAACAAAGCATCCGACGGCATGGTCTCCACGTATGGGACGCTTGTTGAGGCAAACCCACGATGCCTGATGGAGGAGCGGACGATGACATCAGAACGCAACTATGAGACTGGTGAACTCACTGTTCCGGCAGCAATCCCCAGACTGCACAGGGAACTGTCCGAAACCCACATCCTGGTTTGTCCAACTTTCTACGGAGGAAGGAGAAGCGAGGTGTTGGCGAGCAGGCGGCAACTTAGGCAACGTTGATGCGGCGTCTTAAGCCCCCTCGTAACCCGTCGTAGCGCCAACCTTCCTCGGATGCTCTTCGCATCCGAAGGGAGGGAGCGTGAGATGAATTGCGGTTGTCTCCGGCTGGACCGTCCGGTGCGTTATCACAAGCCTTGTGGGGCTATGGTCTTCACGAATTCGAGTATAGGACCTTCGCTGCCCCTAGAAGACTGTGCTGCAACATCGCAGGGAGGTCACCAGGCGCAGAAGCCTCTCTCGCAGTGGCTCATTCTCTCTCCTATTCCATCGTTCTGGGACCTGGACCTCCATTGCATTCACATGAAGTCCGGATAACCTAGTGCCTCAAGGTGTGAGCGTGCTATGGGGTACCATGACGCCTAGAAACAGGCAGTCCGACAGTTACGTTGGATGAAGGTGTGGAAGGGTAACTCGAGTTCCACGCTCCAAGAGGAATGTGGGATTCACGTCATAGTCTGTCCAATTTCACGTCGAGATCCTGTCCGTCCGAGGAAATGAGATGCGAAACCTGTCTGGGCTCGTATAGAAGCGCGGGTACGCGAAGGGACGAACACACATCGGGTTCCTTTTGACTTTCTGCTTCATCACAATGTCTCAAACGTCGACAGTGACGACGGTATGAGGCTTCCAGCAGCAAGGCGAGTAATAATGACGGGCTCGATCGATGTTCCGCTAGACCGTAAGATGGTGTCATGTATCCGAAACATGGCACTGCATCCTCCAGGGGCAAACGGACCGCAAAAGCTCCCAAAATCAAGGCACATGGTTCTCCCGAGTGACGGTAACAGGAGTTGGGGGCCCTTGCCAATGCCAGATGCACATCCCAGCAGCAAATTGCCCGGCATCATCGTGGGTAAGTCGCTTCCGCATGCACGCCACTTTGAGACTGCTGATGGTGCCGGGGCTTATACACGCGCCACGAATGGAGAGGTACGTACCCCATCCCGGTCAGTGCCTGGGGCCACCACGCTGAGTGTGAAATCCCCTTCCACGCCACTTCTTCGTGATATAATGGCCGAAACAGCGTCTTTCTCGCAGACGCGACTTAGGTGGACACATCTCTGGCCCTTCAGAGTCCAATCCGAGCGCGGCGTGCTTCAATTCATTTGTATATCTAAAACCTTTACTGGATCAGGATTTGGAGTGATTCTGGTACAGAAAAGAAGCCTGTCGAAACAAAAGCTTACTTCAAAAGATGTCAGTGGAAGTGAACCAGAGAGGGACAGCGGTGTTCGCGTGCTGCAGGCCGGCCGCAAGATCAGCACTCAGAGTCGTTGCCAAGGAGCCTGGGCTTACTCAGTTGTTGACGTGCTACGACAGGCTGGGGCAAGGTGGATATGGACGCTACTTAGCTAGTAGTGGTTGTCCACACCGTCGCGGGTTTGAATACTGTAAAGTCAAAGCGTGGCAGGCTGTTTGCAAAATACGCATACCCTCAGCGGCGTGGGACATTACGTAATACTATAGATGCCTCCCACTCGGCCGTGCCCGATTCCTCTTGCCCCTCCTCCCGCGACCAGGCCGCGACCCCCTCCCCCGCTCAGTTGAAATTACACCAGGTAGAACTGCGCCCAGTTTTCAGCTTGAGATGCTCACGTACATCTATAACACAGGCATTTGAAGCCGATACACAAGGTGTCCGATACCGCGCCCACATTTTAGGTCCGCCAGCGTTACAAACTTGCGGTCTTCCGAGTCCCGTCGTCGTCGTTGTGGTCAGATGTCATATCGTTCAGTGGACTCCTTATCTTCAAGTAAGGTATGTTCCGGCCCCTATTGTATTGCCATGGACTAGCTATGTGTTCTCCCGCCGATAACCGCTGAGACCGGGGCCTCATCTTTCAGCTGAAAAGGCGAGGTCGCCCCACAACATCTCAGGACCAAAGAGCCTCCTTTGTGGCG
Organism: Ganoderma meredithae; assembly: GCA_022814645.1. Classification (NCBI taxonomy): domain Eukaryota; kingdom Fungi; phylum Basidiomycota; class Agaricomycetes; order Polyporales; family Polyporaceae; genus Ganoderma; species Ganoderma meredithae. The sequence continues at coordinate 39,246 of JAKLMY010000161.1, forward strand.
CTCATTTCTGCTTCTACCTGGATTTCTGATACATGTGACCCTAGGACGCGAGTATCGCCAATGGCCATAATCCAAATCCACCAACGGCGGTGCCCCTTGTATGCGGGCGGCGAGCGCATCTTTCTCGAGCGCTGTCGAGTGGAGACGGGATTGGAGGTTCTAGGTACGAGCTGGTTCTTCTTTCCCATGTAGATGCACAGAACAAGATGCCACCGCCTTTATCGCCTCATCGATTCACCATCATAAGCGCGTAGCTGGTGCTTAAGAGCCCAGGAGCTCGCGTCGACGGTCATCACCCTCCTCCCCTCGTTGACACACCTCTGCTCGTCCTAACATGCCAGACGCAACGGGTGTGGTCCTTCGGTGATGTGGAGCAAGCAATAGCTCTATACTGAAGTAGTTGGTTACCACCAGCTCCTTCGGTATAGATTTGCTGTTTACCCCGACACTGATGAGTCCGAACGATGCTCAACGTGTTCCCATGTAAATGGGTGTGATAGCTTTTGATAGTGGGGATTATTGCTCATTGCGTACTTGCAGGATACTCGGACTACTTGAATGGTTCAAGCTTCCTGCCGCCACCCAACCGACTGCCCCCTTCCACAGTACACCCCATAGTCCCAAGCGTGGTAGTAGACTGCTCTCTCCGCTCCCTTTGCCGCCGAGAGAGTCGAGATGACGGAGTTGGCTTTGACAGTTCGCGCACTCTCGAGGTCTGCCCTCATTTATATTCGCTCATAACTGCTCTTGGATCGTTCGTCGGTGGTGCCAAATACTCCTCGCCACAGAACGTCACGATGTGGCTACGTCTACCGATGGTGTCACCCCCATCGCCTCGCCCTTTCCATGTCATTCCATCTTTGCTCCTAGTAGTCTTTATTCTTGGTTGACCCCCGCTTCGCCTCGCGAACATGGCTCGTCAATCTGCCTACACTTGAATGAATGCTTGACTTGTATTTAGTACCATGTACCATCATGTACCTTGCGCGACGCATAATCTTGACTTGTTATATTCCGTTGGCTTCTCGAACACATGGTTGATGGTTCATACTCAAACTATTAGGTATTGACGTTATCTCGCTCGCCGTAATGTCCTTCCGATACCAGTTTCTGCAAGTTTGACTGGTGGTGTTATTGTGGTCCCTTCTCTGAGCCCTCGCCCTAATGGAGGACACTTAAAAACCGGTCCGCCAAGCAGCTGTACCCTTCCTGGAGTGTTGATACATCTTGTGGCCCCCTGGGATGGAGTCCATCTGCAGCGTTCTTCCGGTCTCCCGTAGGAGAAATCATTGTCTTCGCTTGTCATCTCGACTCAGTCGTACAAAACAGAGTGCCACCTTGTTACTTGTGTTAAATACAGGACCGCATAACATTAGCCTCCTATGTACAGATAACGATAACATCGTTCCAGCTCCGGCTCTTCATAACGAGTGACAGTGCTAAATATGCATGCATGCTTCCACAGACGTCGTAGAGCTACAGTCGTACATCGCATATCATATACACAACCCCTCGGCCTCGCGCGTGAACAGAACGGCTCAGATTGCAGACGGCAGAACCCTCAGGCCTCAGGTCTAGGGCGGCGTGAGCCGCCCGAACTGCTTCGTGCCCATCTGCGCCGAGTCGCCGTCCTGGATGCTCATCCCGTCGCCCGTGCCCTCGTCGCGCCCCATCCCGTCGTTCACCATCTCCGTCGTGACCTTGATGTCGATGACGTTCGGGAGCTCTGGGAGCTATGTGCGCCACAATGCGCCGAGGACCCAGCATCACGCACCCAGAAACAAGCCGTCAGTACAGGGACCATCATCGGAGCGGGGGAAGGGGGCACTGCACTTGCCTGCGGGACGTTCCACTGCTCGGCGACGGCCTGGGTCTGGCGGTTGCGGATGACGGCGAGCCCGAGGGAGCCGGTTTCGAAGCCCTCGAGGCCGTGGTCCTTCTCGGATCTGCGGGAGTTGAGGCTGGAAGTCCCCATCATCGTGCGTCTGCCGTCAGCACTGCTCGTCCGGTCCGCACGCCGCCGGGGGGGAGACACTCACACGGCGAGGAGCGAGTTGGAGTACACTTTGCGAGGAGATGGATGGTCAGTTGCGTGAAGGGAAGAAGAGAAGAAGGGTGGGGACTGACGTCTGGTGGCGACGATGTTGAACCCGGCGTAGATCAGGTTCTGGGTGTACTTGATGGTCTGGGTGGAGCGCGAACCGCGTGGGGTGGAGTCAGTCGACCGGGGCCTCGGGATCGCTGTTCGCTACCGATCGTGACGACAACTTACGAAGGCGAGCGAGAGGATACTCAGGATGCTGTGAAGCCGCCAGTCAGATAGCCGAACAAGACGTCGCGCAATCGGCCGTGGCAGACGCACCTCGTTAGGAAACCTGCCGGAGGACGACGATGAGCGGTTTCTGAGTGCCAGCACACGCCGATCTGTTACGCACCCGTGTTGACCAGATACACAATCGCGACGTCTACTCTGTGTTCGACCCTGGGATGCCGTGAGCGTGAGGGGGCGCTCGGACTCTGAAAGGCGAGGTACGTACCGTTTGACGTTCTTACGCGTTCGCCGCACGAGCAGTATCAGAGACATCGCGAGCATGCTGTCCGCGACTGAGCCCATCGCGTACACACCGGGAGATACCCACTGGGACAATAGCATCGATATTCCATTGAACAGCGTGCGCACGAGAGCGGACATACCGGTACGACTTTGTAGAATTTGTCGAACGTGACTTGGATATAGCTGCGTGCCATTTTGCGTCAGCACTGCCGCATATCCATGAAGTACTCGACGCACGTCTCCACGCTATAGGCTGCGAGGAGTAAGTCAGGGACAAGATTTGCGTGCAACAACATCAAAACCAGGGCGTACCTGTCGCAAAGGCTTGGGGTAACGAGAAGTCCGCGGAATTAGCTCTCACTTGTATAAGAGACATACGTCTAGATGTACTGCTCACCAAGCTCTCCAACCAGGAGCACGGACTACGGAGGTAGTCATTGAGCGATCGTTACAAATATTTGTAAACGGCAACGACGCTTACAGCTACTATTGAGATGATGCGATAATTGGAGCCAACTATGGCAATAATCAGTGAGAGGAGGGGGATGCTTAGTCAAATTGGGGACATACTGAGGTAGACTCGCCGCGCGAAGAAGCTAGTGGACGGTCAGACAAAGAAAATTTTGACATGGGGCCACGCACATTTGTGTCACAAACATGGTGAGACCCTGTAGAGACGCCACGACATAAGCACCTGGTGTTCGGAACCATGAATCTGTTGCGAGCTTACCATGCAGACGGCCAGAAGCTGGGGTGTCGAAATTATATGTGAGCCATCTCGATCAAGTTTGAGGTCGCCTTGAACTTACTTTGATTGACCTAAGTCGACCGCGGTTCAGATCAATCCATGTACGGTGCAATGTAGATGAAGGACTTACCATATACCGGCTTCCAGAGCTAGAGGGTTGTAAAAGTTGGTAACTAGGTAGTAGTAACTACATCCGAGTCTGAGTCTCAACTATTGCGGGGTATCCAGTAAGACAACTTACCATGTATTCGTTTGCAGGACTGTATTCAAGATTTCAAGTACTCTACGCGAGTAAGTGTTAATAGCCTGCTAATAGGTCTTGAGGTTAATGGAGATGTCACATGGTCAAAATCACCTATGAGAGCCTTGAGTGTTGTTCCACCGAAATGAGAGAAGGTAGAGTACGTACCACCCATTTGAATAACGGAGCGTCGGTAGGATACAGTCGGAAGTATCGATACGCTTGATGGATATTCAGTCCAAATAACCTACAAAAATAAATGACAGGGTTAGACTCATCCCTTGGAATGCAACTAGTCGGGAGGATTCATACGAGAGGCCTATGCAAGTGGCGAGGAGAAACGCTCCAAAGGTATCGTCTACATGAATGCGCGGGATAAGCTCCAGGGGGTCGACGTCGGTACCATTGGAGGAGGCCATGGGTTGCAGCCGCGCGAGGACGTGACCGGAAAGTTGTGAAGCTGGGCGTATATGTCTGCTCGCCATGGTGCGACTGCCAGAGTTTGATACGCAGATGAAGCCTGTGCACCGCACCGCTCGTGATGGCCATGGAACACGCACATCCTGTGCACCTGTATGATGCCCTTGCAGGTGCATGGGAAACACCGCCCATAAAAATCAGACGCGCTGTGTGGACCAAAAGGCAGGCCATGGGACCGGCTTCTTGCTCCTACCAGCGTCCTACGATGAAGACCGGGGATGCTGCGCCCAAGAATATGTCCGAGCCTTACCACGTATCCACAAACCTTAGGCGACGCGCTCCGCATGCTATAGCACGGGCAGGCCATCGATCTGAGTCCGACCAGCACCCGCAGCAACTTACTAGTGTAGCAGATTTTGACGACGAATGTTGCAAGTGGCATGACAGCCGACTGTGCAGAGACGAGTCGGCTCAATGTGGCCCAACTGTGGCAAGAATCGAGAGTCTGTCTGGGAATGTGGCCCGTTCCCTGGGACGCGACAGCAGATATAAAGTCCCGAAACAGCAGATGTTTCTCAGAAGCGAGCAAGCCTTGGCTCGTATATCTGCCCCATCGATCACAACAATCGTCAGAAAGCAGCAATCGCACACCTCCGACTCAGCGCGAAGGGCGCTCCTCTGCCCGGACGCGAAGCGCGGCGGCCTCCGTCTCACCTTCTGTTTCCATGATCATTATCCCTCGGATCCCCCTCCCCTCGTGAGCGCAGCACCGTGGCAGCACATATACTGCCGGGCGAATCGGCGCCGCGCGCCCGCTCGGCGTTGGAGCGGGGAAGTAATGGGTCTGCTGTTCCAGCGGCGCTGCACCCCTTGGCATGCGCGAAGGCACGGTTGTCCAGGCTCCGACACCGCTCGTCCGCTCTATTCGGCTCCCGAAGGACAGGAGCGGCTAACTGCACCCAGCCACCATCTTCAGCTGTTCCCCACCCATTCGGTCCGACCACAACCAGTTCGCTGACGGCACCCCGTGTGTCGTATCTGGCTCGGATGAGCAGGCCTGGGTGCCCGAACCTGAAGATAGAAGCTCATGGAGATCCCCCGTAAAGGAAAGTCTGTGGGTGGCTCCTGAGAAAGATTGGTTCTCGGCGTCTGCTCTGGCGGTAATCTGTCCACTCTGCATGTTGGAAGTCATGTCATGCGCACTGTGCATCTCCAAGCCGCGTAACGCTCGTCTCTGAACTCCAACTTACCGCGCCAACGTCTGAGCCAGGATTGCACCCTTTGATATCGATGCAGGCGACCCTCCAGCTCCGGAGTCGCCGTAGTTTATCCAATGAATGGCCATCTCCACGTTTCCTCACCAATGAGACCGGCGAGGCCACTTAAGGATACAGAGCTGCGATCGCGGTTCAGGTGCAGGGATGAGAATGAGCGTAACATTTCTACGCGACGACAAGCGGTATTTCTGGTACCAGTCCTATGTCCTAGGTGGCGGATAGATAGATAGATGCATGAAAGCGACAGCGTGATCACAGCAAGGGTGGGGCAACGCAACAGGGTGGCGCCGCACCGAGGAGACAGTACACGGGGGGTCAAGTCCATAGGTTAACAGAGACATACTCAGGCCGTAACGGCATCAACATTAACGCGGTGCAGCGCGGCAGGGCAGGTCCTAAGCTTTTCGGGTCAGTCGGTTGGGGTCGGGTCGTGTTGTTCTCGTTCCTCACGCGTCGCAGTCCGGGGCAGCCCCTTTCAATCAAGCCTCCACCAGCTGCACCGCGGTAGTCATGGCGGGCGAGCCGTCCTCGGTGTCCGGCCTCTTTTCGCCGCTAGTGTTCTCGCGCAAGCCGTACGTCTCGTCCGTCGTCTTGTGCATCGGCACCTCGCGCATGAGGAAAACCGTCACGAAACCCGCCGCCGAGAACCCGATCATCGCCTTCCAGACGGTCGCCAGGCTCGCCGCGAACGCGTCGCGCACTTCGCTCTTGAGCTCGTCCGGGAGGTCACGGATGACCGGGATGGCGGCGTACGCGATTTCGACACCCTCGGGAAATCGCGTCAAGAACTCCGCGGGGAGGCGCCGGCGCAGCTCGTTCTGAAGAATGCTAGCGGAAATGGTGACGCCCCAAGTCTGGTTGGGTCGAGAATTAGGGAGAGAAACGCCATACGGAGCGATGACCTCGCTTACCTGAGCGAACGTCCTGCAGAAATTGTAGAACGCGAGAGCGGAGGCGACGCGAGTCACGGGGATGGGGGCGAGAATTGGGAAGATTGTGCTAGCCCACTGCGAAAAGCGTCAAACATAGTCTCATGCGCGCATAAACAAAAAGACGCACAATCAGTCCAACACCGACAGCAGTGATAAATTGGTAGCCAACCCAAGCGCCAGTCGAAGATCCTGCCTTCAGAAGCGTCTGCAGACCGAACCCGATCAACATGAGGATCCATCCTGCGTAGTTCGGGAGCCTGTATTTGCCAGAGCCCTTGATAATAATGCCAGCTACGATGGAGAACGGGGCATTGACGAGGGCCGTTGGGAAGAGCATAACACCAGACCGAATGGGCGATGCGTCCATGCATGCTTGGAAGTAGACAGGGAAGTAATCTGCGGGGATCGTGTCAGCGACATTCTTAGTGTGGTTTGGAAGACACGTACAGATAGTCGTAATGCTGACGATGCCGTGCAGGAAGGTTGACAAATGCCTGGGAAGAGGAGTTAGGGTGCTTCGCGTCGATAATAACGCAAGGCGATACTCACCCGCTGAGACTCGTCCTGTTCGACAGGACGTCGAAGGGAAGGGTAGGCTCCAAGGGCACAAGAGTCTCGTACAAGAAGAAAAGACCGATAAACGAGAAGCCTATGATCAGCGGAGCCAGGACGTGTCCCGAATTCCATGGGAACTGTATGCCTCCCCAGGTCAACGCAACCAGCGCAAGTGTAGTTCCGATGATGATGAGCAGGTTACCACTTCCCAAGAGTGAACTTCAGCAGAAGTCAAAAAGGTGCCTGTATGCGCTACTTACGCCAAATCAATGCGAGCAAGCTTTTCACGGAGGCTTCCGGGAGGCGTCCGCACCCGAAGGAAAATCGCCACAAGGACAAATGCGATGCCCGACAATGGCAAGTTCAAATCTGAAGGTGCTTGTCAGCGAGAGCAAAGTTGACTCCAACATTTGGAATACGCACAGAATAGCCAGCGCCATGTCGCCTTCTCGGCAAACGAACCTCCAATGACCGGACCAATGGCGGCTGCGAAGCACCATGTAAGGATAAGGAAACTCTGGTACGTCCCTCGCTGGGCAAGGGGGATGAGGTCCGAGACAATGATTGATGCGAGGTTGATGATACCGCCTCCCCCCATCCCCTGTACAGCTGCACCACGGTCAGCACGAATGTCGGAGGACGCACAGGAGGAATTACACACTCCGAGCTCCAATCAACCAGTTCATGTTCTTAGCAGACCCACTGAGCGCACTCCCGAGGAAGAAGAGAGCGACACAAGTCAGCATCGTTGGCCGGCGTCCGAATGTGTCTGCGAGACGACCGCTGAAGGGGAGGATGGCAGCAGCGGCGAGACCGTATGCAGCACCGACCCAGACGAATTTGTCGCCGCCATTGAGTTCGTTGGTAATGGTCGGGAGAGCAGTGGAGACAGCAGTCACGTCAAGGGCGCTCAGGAAGTTGCAGACGACAACAGCAGTAAAAGAGAGCCAAAACGTCGAGCCTGTAAGCGGACGCGCAGGAGGGGAGGAAGACATGCTGGACTCGTGGGTGGCAGAAGGAAGAGCAGGGCTGGATGTGTAACCCAAGGGCTAGGGCGTTCCTGGGAGATGCTGCCGGAAACCCCGTGCAGCACATATATCGAACCTTTCGGGAGTGTGCTGGCTTCGTTGCATCGAGGTTTACACGCCCCTGACTCGTGCGCTTAGGGTCAGAGCTGTACCCTGGCTGCGGCTCAATCTCTGCGTCGTTGCTGTGGGCTTGTAATATGGTTTGTAGCAGCCATCGCAGTTCCGTGGAACAAACCGAATCAAAATTCGTACAGCCGGGCGGGCCTCACACCGATGTTCTGAAGGCAGTGCGCGATGATGCGTAGCGAAGCCACTGACCGGGAGACGGGCAAATTCTACCCGGTGTCTGGCTGTCACCGGCCATAATACCGTGTTAAAAAACATCGGGATCGGAGACAGAACGCACCATCATCGGCGGCAGGGAGCGCCGCATTCAATACGTAGCAGTGGGGCGGAGATGTTGTGGACATGAAGGGGATGCTGATTCCCAGATGCGGGTGCCGGGAAGCGCATCTCCCCACTTCTAGCTGAAAGAATGCCACCCCAGACCACAATATAGCCGCCAAAGTGAGCGATCCGAAGTGACTCGACAGTGCTTCAACGCCAGGTTTCCTGCTCGCTCCCGCGACTCCGGACCTTCTCTTCGATTTAAGCCACTGATAGGACGACGATAACTCACGAATCTTCGCGTAAAGCTTGCTCCTCTCGACCATCTGGGTGCTTTTCCGGTCCACAACGCCGCGAGTCCGCATAATCGAGGGTCCCCTCTCCTCACTTGGGGACGTCTACATATGTGAGCCCTGGAGAGATGAGAGTAGGTAAAGAAAAAAAGGCGAGATCAATTGAGCCATCTGACGTGAAGATAGACGCCTAAGCCGGTCATCCCGAGATTCTCCGGTAATGTCCCATCATGGTCGGCACGCGGACGGCAGCGGACGGCTCGCGGACGTCAGCTGTCGGCTGCTGTTGCCTTCCGGGGTAAGACAAATTTCCATTAACATTAACCACAGGTCAACTTTTCTCTACGCTTCTCCCAGCCCACGGCCAGATGGCAGATCTCGTCCGCTTTTCTCGCACCGTGATTATTACACACAAAGGTCTGAAAACGGCCCATCTAACCGTTCCAAAGGGGCATCTTGGGCGGCAGATGTTCCACGTGATAACGCCCGGCCGACCTTCGTTCCCCGTCACGGTCCCAGTGTCCTCTGCTTGGTACCTCGGCGCGGTGTGAACTTCGTTTCCGCCAGGCCTATATTCCGGCGCGATAGACGACCACTCGGTCGATGTATTTCTGGCGAGTGTGTATCTCGGTCCCACGCGGTCCTTCGAGTTATCCCAGGGGAGGGTCGTTGGAGAATGTCGTGCCCATGTCGTTTGGCGCTACTGTCAGCACAGGTTTAGATTCTGAATGACGGCTGGTAGGTCAAAATCGGTTCAAACTTTGGCCCTATTTTTGACTCTGGTTCGATGGAATAGGCAGTTGCGATCTCGACGGCTCGCACCATCTTGATCCCACCGAGCCACGAACTGACCGTACATGAGAAGCCGGCCTTCGCTGAATGGCCCTTCCTCATCTTCGGCACTGTTCGAATCCAAGCTCTCTTCCGCGTTTCTGGAGTACTAAAGGTCCAATATCATCTACTCGAAACGGCCAGAACAGTGACGTATGGTTTGTGTTCAGGCCGCCACCTCATCGGTATGACCGCCCCAAACCCCGGAGGCTGCGCACAGATAGCGGACTGTGTCCTGCTGCCCTGATTCTTTTCTGCAGGAGAAATTACGCAGGTTTATGTTTCAAGAAATCATTTCCATGTCGAAGGCGCGTCTCTCAGTTCCGAACCCCCCGAGTCCGAGACGCCGTGCGGTTGCCGGCGTGTGCATCCGTTCGGAGGCAGCGTGGACCTGTGACTGCAGTGCCTTTTCCCACCTCACTCACAACCACCATCCGAAGCACCACTTCAGTGTCCTTAAGTGCGTGGCGTACGCCTGCCCCGGCGCCCTTCTCCGTCGCAGTTCTGGTTCGGATGGCTTCCTCCTCTTCCTCCTCCTCTGCAGGGTCTGATCTTGCAGCCCTCGCACCCTTGCTTCCCCTCTACCAAGCCAAGTATCCAGTAGACCTCCCGAACACATTTGGGGCCTACCTGATATGCACTTTCTTAGCATGCATGTGAGGGGTTTGGGCCTGTCGCCACCATGCATGCTTATCGATGTTGTCAAGGCTCTTCGGGCTCACCTTGCACCAGTCGTACCGGTACTTTCGTATGTACCCAAACGATATCTCGCTCCTGAAGACCTTGGTAGGTGTCGCGACCCATCCTAAACTCGCTCGACGAATTTAACCAACGCTGCGCAGGTTATGCTTGTTCTGTGCGTTAGATGAGATCCAGATCGTCTGGAGCGACATTCATATTCGTTCCAGTTCCCTCGATCTTCTTCACACCGTCTGCAGCATTCACCTGGTGTACGTGATTCCCTACTGTGTCCACAAGAGATGCTTGCTCACGGATGCTCTGCTGCCAGATATTTCTACCTGGTGACGAACTACTTCTATCCACAACGGCTTCTCGGTGACGGAGTTTGGTGAGCTCGCCTTTCGTTCACTTAATGCCCACAATCACGGAGCATGAATGGTATGGAATGCAAGGTCAATCAAGGTGTGTCTTACATGAACCGTAAATGCGTTCAGCGCTGACACGGGGTCCGTTTAGCTTCTGTTCGGCGAAATGGTACGTGAAATGTGTCTCCGCCTCAGAGACACTCAAGATTTATCGTTGCCTCCTCCGAGCACAGGGCTGCATGATGTTCGTCACGCATAGGTAAGGCTGACGCTCTCTGGATCCCTGGATGCACACTCACGCTCTCTTCACAGCTTCTACGCCCGGCGCATGTTTCTTCGTGAGTTCTTCTATCTCCGGCGCGGCCCCTACACACTAACACCAGCGATAGTGAGCCGAAAGCTGTTCCCTGCAGTCTTCATCGTAAGCATCGCAGAGCAGGCATTGAAACCATCCACTGATCTTATCGTCCCAAGATCTTTCTCATCTTTGCGGAGTTGGGTGCGTCTTCGGCTATTGTCTGTGTCCAGGGTGTCTGTCGCTCACTTGCTTCCTCTTTTCAGCACTTTGTCTAGGTAATACGCTTGAGCGCCCTCGATTGTTATTCAATTGCTGACAAGATCCACCAGCGGCGGCGATTGAATGGTTTACGCACCCAAGAGTCTTTAATATCGAGACGTACACTGTATGGTTCTTCTTCTCTCGTTGACCGGGGCCGGTATCTTTGACACATCTGCAGTGGCTGGTCTGGCCCACGCTCTCTATTGCAGTGCTCGTAGACATCGTAACAACGTCCACGTTGACGTACTACCTTCGCAAGAGTCGGACAGGTTTCAAGAGGTACGTCGATGACTTTTGAAATGGACCCCGTTGTGCTCTGGCTTGACCGTTGCTATCGAACTTAGGACTGATTCCCTGGTGGACGTTCTTATGATTTACACCATCAACACCGGTGCGTCGCCTATTCCATGACCTCCTGCTTCCTATTGACGTGTACAAAGGATTATCTACGAGGTTCGATGAGCTCGGTCATGGCATACCCTCCTACTGACAATTTTCATGCACAGCTTGCTCACCATGGTTGCTTTGATTTGTGTACGTCCATCTTCAATGTGGTACCCATCCCGTCTATCATCCTCATCGTTTCGATAGGCCATCACGATGAAGCACAACACTGTGTACAGCGCCATCCTCATCGTCGCCACACGCAGTGAGATCTCGTTTATTATTTGTGACGTCTCTGGATGGCGTTGACAGAGATTTGTCATTGGTAGTGTATGCCAACTCGATGCTCGCAGTGTGCGTGACCTCCTGTTGTTCCACTTTCTTGTCTCATATCGCGTTGCAGCCTGAACTCCAGGAACTCCATCTTGGACAAGGGACTCGGCAATCCTCTCGGCACCCTCACATTCGGGATGGATGTCATGCACCGGAGCACCAAGCAGGCGGATACCAGACGTGGTCATCAATCCGTCCAATTCAAGCACGCTGAGTCCCCCCTCCACGCTCGCAACGACTCCGAGGTATGTCTCCTTTCGCATGTGGATGCACCTCTATGCACCTCAACGCGGGGATCGTAGGTTAACAAAGTGCTTCACATCAAAGGGAGAAACCCTCTGCTCCTGAGCCCCAAACACGACGGTTCCGGCTGCAAGACACCGCAGACGGGGAGCACTCTTCACGACCCTGATGACTGAGACGGATACATGACTGCAAACGAATATGGCCGACTGCGCTGGCATATTCGCTTCCCTGTCCTGTACTATTTACTGTGTATATTCTAACAGTCGGTGATTGTTGGATACGAATCCTGCGCTGCCGGTCTCGAAGCGACGAGGACCCGAATCAGGCTGAGGGTGGCTGGAGCAGCATGAGCCCCTTGCTGTCAGGCGTGGCTGAGGCCATCGTCTTCTATGTGCTGCGGGCAGTGCGCCAGGAAGATCTGGCAAGCACGCTGAGAGCGCTTTTTGGTGCTGAGTCCCCACGGCCCCCAGGACGCCGCGAGGCTTCGATCTGTTTCACTCAGCTGATGTTCTCTGTCAATTCCGCACTGTGGCCCATGCTTTTCCTCCGGGACGCCCGCGTCGTGCTCGTCCCGGAGACAGATCATAGTCCTTATATTGCCTCCACCGCCGCTCCCAGGCCTTGCCCTCCGACAGACACAGCAGTCGACCATGACGTACCGCACGTTCACCCGGATCGAAACCTTCCCCTCAAGCCGCAGCAAGGACGGGCTCAAGTTTGTGGGGAAGTGCTACGTGCCCGACCAGTCCAACGCGGAGGGCCTGACCCTCGTCTTCTTCCACTGTGCCGGCTCTCGTACGTCGCGTCTCGTTTTCTGTGGCGGTGGCCACGGACTGACTCCGGAGGGATACCAGACAAGGAGGTGTGGGAGACGATCATCTTGCACTTGCTCACTCTCAAGGGAAAAAGCGGGAAGCTGCTCGTCCGCGAAGCATGGACGTTCGACATGCAGAGCCATGGAGAGGCTGCCAAGTACAACAAGGAGATCCTCAAACACGCGGAGCTGAGTACGTTATCTCCGGTGCTGTGCTCACCTTCTCGTTGAGTTGAGCCCCCGTGCTTGTTTCCTGCTCCAGCTGTGAACGAGTGGATGGACGGCTTCAGAGCGTTCGTGAAGCTCGGGGTCTTCGACGGACACCAAGTGGTTCCTATAGCGCACTCTCTCGGAGCGACTCTCGTGTACGTCTCACTGGCACCGCTTCACAAACTGTTAATCAGGCTGACGATAACGCAGGCTTCTTTCACTGATGCCGGGCGCCGAGCCGCCCATGAAGTACAAGTATGTCGTGCTCGTCGAGCCCTCCCTCATCACCCAGGAGTCCTGGCAGGCACACGTGGAGGACAGGCAGGGCGCACTCAAGTTCCTGACGAAGGCGACCATGAAGCGGCGCGACACGTGGAACAGCCGCGAGGAAGCGAAGGAGTATTTCGAGCCGCGTCTGCCCTGGAACACGTGGGACTCCCGCATCCTCGACATCTACGTGGTGAGTGCACGCGCGGCACCGCTGCCGAATTTGTGCATCTAACCTGTGCATTCGCAGCGTTACGGGCTGGAGGATGTTGAGGAGAACGGGGTGAAGACGGGCAAGGTCGTACTGGCGACCCCGAAGGCGCAGGAAAGCGCGGCGTTCGTCAACATCGAGCCTCATTTCGTTGTAGTCGAGTTCCTCAAGACTCTCGATCGCTCTCTGCCTATCCACTTCGTCCTTGGGACGGACCACGATGTCATGTAGGTGGCATTCTCCAGACATACCTTTGTCATACTTGCTGACCGGGTCGATCAAGGCCTGACTACACTCATCAAGGCGTCATGGACGTGAGGCCGCCTGCGTCGGTCCAGAGGGTGCCAGATGCCGCGCATTTCGTAAGCATTGCCGTACTACCCCTCACTTGTGGGTTACAGTGCCAACTTTAACCTACAGGTGGTGCAACAAAACCCGGATGGGGTCGCCTATGCGCTTACTCAAATCCTTATCGGGGCAGGATGGCCCCGTGCCGCACTGTAGATTTTACAGGAAACTCCTCCTTGAAAGTAGATGTAGAAAACATTATGATGTAGCATATCGTATTCAAGGGCTTGTTGTGGTAGCGTGCAGCCGTCGTTTCCCATGACCTCACCTTGACGTACTGGACAACCGTTGCCTAGAGCGTCGCACGTCACTTGTCGCTCGAGATGTCGCTTATCTTTTCAATTACTAGTTTACAGTAATCAGAATCAGAATGCGCAGAATTGTTCGCCTCAGTACAGGTGAATAGAGAAACAACACATCCACATGCACTCGGCGCGTCATCGGTATTAGTAATCCAACGGTGAGGCAGGCGCTCTACCCCAGAGCGAGTTCAGCTCAACTCGGGGAGTTGTTGCTCTCCCATCTGCCCCCTAAAGCGCGCGCCAGGCAAATTATTGGCCGAGTTGATAAACAAAAGGTCTTCTCGCTGAGAATGTCCGGCTCAACAGGAACAGATCAGAAGGCAAAGGTTGTGCGGTACACTCGGGCTAGGGCGGGACGCGGACATGAATTTTAACCGCCCAGTTGCTCTGGAGCAGCCCCGCGCACTATACGCTACGGACCACTAGAGACGCTCCGAGTCAACGCTAGAGAAGATGCCTGAAGTGGTACGCACCCGGGCGCTGACAGGAACGCGCTCGGGGGGCGGCGGAAAATCTCCCCCGCTGACCCCTGGCCGCCAGGTTCAAGGGAAGGCACCCCCCGTTGCAGCCGATGATGCGTTCACAAAGTGCACACAAAGGGATTCACAGCGTCGCTCGCTGCTCAGGCCAATGAAAGCGCTAATTTTCCACCGCCGAAATTCGAAGCCCGGTCTGCCGGGCCGTCGGCTGTTGGCTAGGCGGGGGCTGCATGCTTGGCTGCGCCCAGGACTGATTCCATTGTGAATACCTAAGACTGGATGTGCGACTCTCGTGCAACCACGCTCGCGCACGTCCGACCGCCGACATAAAATTGCACATCGGCAAGGGTTGTGGGCGTATGTGTGGCCTGTGCGCCGCCCGTGCTCTGGAATCCGGAGAGAGGAGAGTCCGGTGAGGGCCAGATGGCCCGACAAGCCCTTGGCCGCCATGTGCTCAGCCGGCTCAGCGCGATCCACGACCATCCAAGAGCATGCGTTTCTGTGGACGATAGCCGTAGCGTGAGAATACAAAATCAGATATAGAAGTGAGAATGGAAGGCCTTTCGGAGATAAAGAAGGGCCGGGTTCATGAAAACGGGGGTTCACAGGGGGCCTAGATTCAGTAGGGAGAAAATTTGACGGGCCGTTGTCTTTCGACCAAGAAACTTGTCCTAACAGGATAGGTAAGTTCTTCAAAGTCCGCCACTTCATGCAAGAATAGCATTGTAGGGGTATTCGTTACGACGTACAATACTTAGAGTCTAGTTGCACTGTTTTGAAATACGCAATTGCAGGTTTAAACTCATGAATTCGATCGCATGATTCGGTTGTTGGCATCGACAACGTCCTGGCAGGGGAAGGAATATTAGCGAGCCGCTGCAAGGAAGGGCATGAATTAAATCAAATTCTATCGGGGGGCGCAGCGATATAGTTAGCTATGGAATATAGAATAGAAAGATTGCGTGAAATGGACAGCTCAGGACTTCATCGCCATGTGTCCCAACAGCATCTCCAGATATGCGCATGGCTTGATACGTGCGTCAACTATGGGTCAAACCCGTCTATCGGCCTTTCATCGCAAACGAAGCTCGGTGCACAGTGCAGCATGGAGAGGAACCGCAGAAAGAGGCTCAAAGTTTAGTTCTGCCACAATTTATCGATCCTTCTGCGATGACTATAACAAGGTTAATCAGCCGATGCTGTGAAGCTGGGAGCAGTAGTCTACTTCATTACCCTGTGCCCTCCGAGCTCGATGGAACACGAAGCCACAGGCCAATCTGCCTTCTACTGGCTGTGAAGATAGCTTTTGCCAACGCCAATGTGGTTGCAGCCGGGTCAATTGGATTCACCACTGTTAGTCTATGTGAGGTTTGTAGACGGCTATGGACGCCCTCCGGATTTGCAAGGCGTTCGAATCGCTACCGTGCTGCCCCACAACACGGATAAAACGTTTATAGGGGAGCATCTGTTACCCCCCAAGGTGGCACAGTACGCACCAGCAGTGCTGGAACTTAAACCGACCATACCTCAGCTCGGAAGAGAAGCTCGAAGCATGCGTAGACGACACCTTCCAGAGTAGATCTCTCCAACCGAAACCTATTCAAGAACTTGATCACGGGAGTGGTGGTAGGAGAAAATGTGGATACGTTTGACCTGAGAAAAACTTCCGGGATTGGAGTTCATACTCACCTCTCTGTCAAAGCACATAGAATACAAAGGTCGTAAGGAGTAGTCTATAGTGATCCCTATGATATATGCACGTCTCATAACTAAACGAGCAATCTATCGAATGAAAAGAACTGAACTGGGTTCCTCTTGATCAGCCACAGCTAATCAAATAAGCGAGAAGGTCATTGCCGCGCCTGCGTTGTGATCAGCGCATCGCGCTGTGCAATTTGCTCCCTAGCTGGAACACGATTTATGTCACAGAACAGGAAGAATCTAAGTAAGGAGAGTTGCATATGCGTGATGACGGTACCAAAGAGACTCCAATGCCAGCAACTGCGAATTCGCTATCGCTTTTCGAGGGGAAGTGCTCGTTTCGATGCCTAAGGTAAATCACCATATTTCGCCCTATTGCCCTAATGAAGGTGGAAGGTTTCTCAGCCTGGAGCTTAAGCAATACGTAGAGGCATGGAGTCACTGGAAGTCGCCGCTTCCCAAATGATCCTCTGAGGATCAGAACATGGATGCCGACGACATCTGCGTTGATGACTTGTACTTGTCAGTGAATGTGATAACACGGAATACAGGTAAACATGTACGGACCTGCCAGGCATCGTGGCCAAGGCCAGGAATTGTCAGGAAATACCCGTGACGCCGCGGTCCCACGCAGCAGCTCCGTTCCGAACATCGAATTCCCGAGCCGACCATCCGTCGATGCTCCCGACTTGGCTGCCGCAATGGGTCTGTGTTCTACGATGCCGACACGACACACTCTGCTGGACCCCTCTCAATCTGATCTCACTATAATCTCGCATATCCGTAGATCTCTGACTGCTTCCTTGTAATCTGACTATTGGTCTTTCCCCTGTGTCCAGAGTCGCTGACAGACCACTGCTGGCAAGCTTTGACTCTGTTGGTCTTTCAGGTAGATCTTACGATGTCTCTCGGCGCGATACTACGCCGACCGCCAATCCCTAGCAGCTGAGCGCCACAACTAGGACCCGGGTTCTAGATAAGGCCCTTGAGAAGAGTGCAAGCCAGGTCCGTGAGTATTCCTTCTAGTTAAGGCATTGTGTGCGGTTGAGAATCACTTTTCTCTTTCTTTAGGCGAGATAGGGACTCCAGCTCCATCTGAGATGGCGACAACATGTAGTCCGACAAACCCACCCTCGGCACGCTCACGTGGTGGCTTCCAAGATGCGCCCATCAGCTCAGTCTGTCCTTACCGCTCTGGACAGCCCTCTGTCTACTTTATCCCGTGCGCGTGCTAATTCACAGGTTCCCAGAATTGTGGACGTCCTCCAAGCAATAGGATAAGTAGTGAGCCCTTCCACGCTGCGCTCACCCTCCCATTGGAGTATAACCAGGTTTCCGAATCAGGTCAAGCTTGCCACCAAACTGATACCAAAAAGCCGACAAGTACACGGACGGAGGGCTCCTCTGACACGACCAATCTGGCAATGGTAGCGCGACTTGACATGGCACCTTCGCCATCAGGCAATATGGCAAAATTGGTCCTTCAAACGCCACCTCCCTTGGACAATACTCTAGGAGCACTATTGATCGGGACCTTCTGCGCATCAGCGTGAGGTTCTGCCCAAGTTTCCGCGCTCGTCTTTCTAATCACGACTAACAGGTTAGGTGGGTTATCTATCCACCAAACATATCGATACTTTCGAATTTATGGTTCAGATCCTCGACTCCTGAAAGCCATGGTAAGCACGTCACGACTTGAAGCACACAGTTGAGCTCAATGATTCCCCAGGTTGTGGCACTCTGTGTCCTGGATGCGGCCCACGAGATCATGGCGATTCACATATCGTGCGTTTTGAAGATTTGCGCATGCTGCCCCAGTTAATGTCCTAGGACAGCTACTTCTATTTGATCACAAATTATTTCAACCCAATCCGTCTCCTTACCGGTGTCTGGTGAGTATATACACTCTTACTACGATCGCGATCTGACGACTCGGGGTTTCAGGTCGCTCAGGGTAAGAAAAGTCAATATCCATGAAGCGAAAAGACTCACAGACACATCGCCTAGCTCATCGTCACAGTTACAGTGAGTGAAATCAACACCTGGCATGAGTTTGACAACTGAACTGCCGATATCGCTGAACTTGCCAGGGGCTGACTGCAACGATCACCCATCTGTACGTTGTGAATTCACTATACTTGCGTGTATCAGAGAACTTATGGACATTGAAGTTTCTTCGCTCGTCGAGTCTTCATCTGTACGTCACATCTCCTGGTATTGCTCCCAAATCCTTCTTAAAGACTCTCAGTATCCGGCGGCCAAAGGTTATACCCATTCTGTGCGGTCAGTCCAAAACCTCTTCTACGTCAGGCTGTCATTCATCTGTCTGTAGGTCATCCTTATCATAGCGGAGCTGGGCAAGTTACAGATCGTCGTTTCATTTGAAATCAGTCTGACCTTTTGAGTGGCGTCCCAGGATTCTGCATTGGTGAGTGACAGTCTTAGCAGCAAAGGTGTACCAAGAAATGAGCTCACAAGCGACTAAAGTTGCTACTGTTGCAATGTCAGTATCTCTTCCGCTAGTTACCAGATTATGTCCTTACGGTCTTTGGACGTGCAGATTTTTCGACGTGACCTTTGCACGATTTCAAGAGCACAGCTCAGTGAGAGTTCACCCTCGTTGTATCTCCAAGGCATCATGAATGACGGTCTCAATGCTCAATAGTGGATCATATACACTGCGCTCGGTTTGCGGGTCGCGACAGACCTCGTCCTTACGTTATCCCTCATATTCCTCCTCCAGAAGAGTCGTACAGGGTTCAAGAGGTTCGTCTCCGATTTTTTACTTCAGTTGCCTATCTGAATGTATCTCCAGCACGGACACTATGGTCGACGTCTTGATTATATACGC
This sequence comes from Ganoderma meredithae, assembly GCA_022814645.1. Taxonomy (NCBI): domain Eukaryota; kingdom Fungi; phylum Basidiomycota; class Agaricomycetes; order Polyporales; family Polyporaceae; genus Ganoderma; species Ganoderma meredithae. Next base: position 58,263 of record JAKLMY010000161.1, read on the forward strand.
CATTAACACCGGTAAGCTTGTTTCCACGCAACGTAGGGCTGATCTCAGCTGAAGTTTTGAAGGTTTGGTCACTAGGCGAGTCCCAGATTTGCCTGTAGCACGCCAAGAGTCCAACTTGAGCTACCGTTCCTCAGCCTTGTCAGCCTTGCGGCTGTAATCACCGTATGCGTTCTCTTGATAAAAGTCGTTGGGATGCTGTAAGGTCTCCTCATATTTCAGGCTTTCGTCCTACCAAACACGCTTATTTATATCGCCATCTACATCGTCTCCTCAAAGAGTGCGTGGCGTCCGCTGTGATGTGTGTCGGACCTGTGGTTGAAATTTTCTTCGGGTGTCTATAGTGTATTCCAGCTCGGTTATCTCTGTGCAAGTCCAGATGTCATGCCCTCTTAAATTGCGCTCACTCCAGGATAGGCTCAATACTAGGAAGGGGCTGAGTCGGCTCGGTTCCGGGAGGCGGACGAACCCCACGGACTGGCTGGAGATTTGTGGCTCCATTCCAGACTCAAGCCAGAAGACTCAACCTCCAGAGTTCCTGCCGGGGGTATGTATTCCTCGATCCCCTTCCGTAGTACATGAATTTGACAGCACTTAGGCCGATATCGACGTTCATATCAAGCCCACGACGCCGTGAATGCAAGTTCGAGTACCGTCGAAGTCGATCGCGATGAGTAGTTCAGGGCCAGACACATAGAGCATTGCACTCCTCCGATGTGCGATACGTCTTTCGTTAATTATGCAGTTGGAGGGCTCAGGGCCCGAAGTAGACAACCGCTTCCACATTCTATTCGCGCTCGGTTTAGTGACCACCTGAATCATCCCCTAGACGTCTTCAGACCTGTGTGGCCTGCTCGTCAATCGCACGTCCAGAAGATATCCCCGAAAATGGAGCAGGATATCTCCAAACTTGTTCTTATAAAGTTTCATGCACGGCATCGGGGAAACCGGAGCTCGAGTGGAGGGTCGCATATTCATGCATCGCTGGCCCTACCAGTTCATGGTCGACCTGCTTGAGGTGATACATGTACACACTTCGAAGGGCAGAAGTCAAAGGATATGTTTGTTCCAGCGGGGCAGCACACGGTGTCGCCTATCCAGCGCACAGCAGCAAAGGTCGTAACATCAGCAAAAGTGCAAAAATGTCTTGCAGGCGTGCTGGCATTGCCTTAATTATAAATTATTGCCTGGGAATTTCATAGATTGCACTGCCATGCAATCCCGTCAATCCTCACAATCCTCGCAATATATTTGGGGACTGCATGGTCTTTTTCGGGTGTGGTATGATCCACTTCTCATTTGCATGCTAATACAATGAAATTTTGGTAATGTCTGAGCATTGTCACCATTGCCTTACAGTGCAGTCTAGCAGGACATTTTTTCACTTTTGCTGATGAAAACGATCTTCTTACCTCCACAACTCTGAAAGCGAAACCCAGCGGTGCGCCCCTATCGTGCTGGTAGAGGCCCAGAAAGGGTTGACTTGCACGTGTATTATGCGATAAACCGCACATGGCAAAAGTTCGCAGACAGGATGGGCGCAATAGGGACCGGACGTGTCCAAGTCGAGAGCCTTTTCATCGTGATATGTGGCATGCCCGCAAGCTGTGTGGACGCGGGGAATCCGTAATGGCGGGCTCGCGGATGTGACACTCTTACTGCCAACACCATCACTGTCCTGTCCCCGGCGAAGCACGACTGCTGAACGCGAACACTCCAATCGTCGATGTATCCAAGACTCACGTCGGATATCTTGGGCTTTCATGTGATTCACGATAACCCCATCTACAGGATATCAAAAGACGTATATCAGAGAAGGCCATATCAGTCGTCGTGCGTTCTCGCCTTGCGCCTGGAAGCACACGAGCGGAGCGCCGACGCTCTTCCCCACCCCAAAACCTCCACCAACGTTCTTCAAGGTTGAATGCGGTCGCTCCTAGGCAATGAACCAGCTGCGGAGGTCTCCACGAGAAGGTCCTTCTGTCGCTTTGACGATGGACCCCGTGGCACTTCAACCTTTGTCCGTTGTGAACTAGTTATGGCAGGGCATTCGTCTCTCATGGTTGCGAAGGAGAAAGGTCGTGATGAAGCAATTATTCTCATTACAAAAGGATACCTAAATGTCTGCAAGATCGTCAGTGAGCGGCGCACAAAGTATCCCGTAGCCTGACTTAAGTATTCCACTGCAGGATATTCTGTGAGTTCAAGCGGTCGTTCGGGATAAGGCCGCGACTTGCCTTGATCATGACGAACTCTGGGATCCCAACTGCGGCGACACCGCGCGCTTGGACGCCGTTTTCATCGACCTCGCCGACACCGACCTTGAGTGTCTCGACCAGCTAGTGAAATGGGATGAGTCAGGTGCATGTAAGCAAGACATGGAGAGACGGACGTCAAAACCGAAGTGATCGTAGAGTTCTCTATTCTTGGGAGAAGATGCGCTGAGGTGCACTGGTTTGTGGGACGCGCGGCGGAAGCCTTCGTTGAGGAGCACGGTGGAGTAGCCTGGGTGAACCCAATACAAAGCCCACGTCAGCAGTCGCACATGCGGTCAGACGGGAGTTCGGACGATACCTAGACCCTGGTACGGTGGGTCGACCGCTATCGCGAAGATGTGCCAGCTGTCAAGGCGATCCAGGCCACGGGCCTTGAACTCGGTTTCGAATCTTCGCTCCATCGCCGATGTATAGTCTCCCACCAGCCTCTGCGAACATTCAACATTCAGTAAGCCGTGGGTGCTTTGCTGGGAGGTACATCGATAGGTATTGTACCTTGACGCTGGTCAAACCCCACGTGAACGCGACCTTGTAGGCCCCCGCGCGGAGGATCGTCCACAGGCTCAAATTGAGGGTAACACCTGGGGGAAGCCATAGGGATGCCCCGATAATCTGCTCCTTCGATGGTGTGGCTTCGTTGCCCTTTGAAGACGAGCTGTCAGAGTCGCTAGGAATGACGACGACGTCGACATTGCCTCCGGCGAGGATTGGTATCTTGAGCATCACGCCCTGAAAGACACGGAGAGCGCGGATTGTCTTTTGCTCAGAAGGAGTAGGATTTCCCGGATCCTGGACTAAAGCAGTAACGACCCCGTAGTAAGACATCGCGGGGTCGTTCAGGAAGGCACGGGTGAGGATGTCAGTGATTACGGGAGCCTCTGACGGTCTTGCGGGGCGGACATAGGCATGAGGATGTACAGGCATGGCGTAATTGGAAGAATGCAGGCGAGACGAGGAGCAGAGACTACCAGAGGCTCTGTAACGTGTTATATCTGAGTTCAATCCACACAGGGCGCGAGGCAGGGATCCGTGATCGCCCTTCACGCACCTAGTGCTTCCCGAAGCGCCTGGTGTCTTGGGACGGATATTTCCCGGCAGAGAAGTCGATTCCGCACTTTTTCAGTGGGATCATGCACGTTGGGGAAGGACAGAAGACGCCGTCCATCTTTGATGGGTCTACCCTCCGCGTTAAGAAGGTCTGACGGGAAGGGAGGAAGAGGGATGCAATCTCTTGGGGAGTCAAACGAGCGATGAACTGTCGTTCCGCGGTCCATGAGATGTAGTTTCCGGATACCTGGAAGACTCAGAGAGACAGCCAATGTAGGAAGAGTTGCGGTGACGATGTCGTGCAAGAAAAGGGGGGAAGCGGGCCTGCCGCCTCTGCCACCGCACCCGGCGCTACCCAACAGTTCGCTACGTAATCATTTCAAATAAGTTATCCGCTGCCGCCTGGGTAACCCGCTGGAATGTGAATCTGAAGCCTATGCTATGCCTTCGCCCTTCCAAGAACTGTCTGAGTGCTCCGTACGGACCCCCTTTCGCTGCGAAAATGGCTCTAGGACAAACGTGTTCTCTGTCTCTGTCCCTTCAGCCTCCTCACCGCCACGAGCTCTCCTTGGCACAGTGGAGGCGGTGCTCAACCCAGCCGTCCCCTCTGCGGCTTGGAACGTCGTCATGGTCTTCTCTGCGTGCGTGATATCGTCGTAAAAGGACATCTTCAAACTGACGAGGACGATGATAACAGTAGGGTAAATCCCCTGTGAAACGCGGGTTGTTAAAAAACAAAACGAGCGTACAACGTCGGGTGGACATCGTACCGTAAGGTGACCGAGGATATCGGCGATAGCATAGACACCGTTGTTGTCCGCGATGAATAGGGCGATCGCAATAACCTTCAGTCGGTTCATGTAGTGTAGTCAGTACATTTAGGTCGTGGCAACATGTTTTGGCTCACTAGCGCAACACAGTACACCACGCCCGACTCGACGATGATCAAGACGGCGCTGTGGTACTTCCGGCCGTGGATCACTACCCCCTTCCGGACACGGCTGATAGCGCGGAATGTCGTCCTGGATGTAAGTAAGTTTCTCCATCTGAGTCGACCAGTTGGCTGATACTTGCACCCTAACCATGCTTTGTAGGAGATGATGACGACGCAGTACACATTTGACGCGAATGTCAAAGCACCAAAGGCCAAGAACCAGTTCATGATCTCTCCGCTATAAACCTCTTGTCCCGCGGGCGATGCTGCGAAGGCGCGGACCATCCCAATCCCTGATGCTAGAGCAAGCATGGCGGCCGTAAGTCTTCCTCCTCCGAACCTCATGATTGGTTCCATACCTAGGCCGCCAGCAATGAAGAGCATTGGGGGACTGATCATTCGATAATCCCGTCCCCAGAGTACCCACGCCCTCCATGCGACGATTGAATCCTATAATGAACAGTTGGTACAAGAAGAATTCAGCGAAGGGAAAGCCACGTACACCTATGAGACACTACCAGCACGGCAGCACGCACGCTCAGTGAAAATAGTCACGTACGTGAGTCCAGTTACCACACTCACGTTGATTACCTCCAGAGCAATTTGTGTGTAGACGAGTGGATTGCCCTGGTCATTGAGTATGCTCAACGACCCTTCCGCGGCATGCTGCTCGAAGAAGGCGATCAGGTTTTGGCGGAGGTGGAGCGCGATATGTGCCGTCGAAAGGGTGTACATCAACACAGTCAATATTAGCATGACTGTGTTGGTCGTGGAGCCCAATTCTCCTTGGTGTTTCCGGCTACCCCGTTTACGCCTTGAATTCCCAGTCAGATCCTTATACGCCAGCACATTGGAGAGAACCCTCGTGGCTTACAGGAGGAGATACACTGCACCAGGTGCCAGCACTGAGAAAATCCCTGCCGTTGCTCATCGGTCAATGATCCAGGTGGCGGGACGCTATGCTGACTATCTTACCATGCAGGATAGCTTCACAGAACAACGCCACGAAGTAGGCCTTCGAAAGCGGAAAACTAGAGGACATGATGTCGTAAACGTACGGTGTTGGAGATGAGGACTTTCAGGCTAGACGAGCACGGCTCAAGGCGGCGATGAAGTTGCTCTAGCCCAGGTAGCACGCGCCTACGAACGATGAGGGATGATTATCTCGGGGGCGCGGTGGGTCCTGCGCTCCGTAGGGTTTTGAACACGGTGAGAGCACACCTTCGACTCGACATCTTGCCCGAATGCTGTGATTCTTTCTCTATTGCCCTAGTAGCTGAACCTTGCCAAGCCTTGGGCGGCCTTGCGCCGCCCATGACCTTCCCTGACCACAATCATCCTGATCATCCATCCCATAATCTGGCGATGACTCGTGTTATTCTTGGGGCTCTTCACCTGGGGACCTGGCACATCACGACTCGCACCTCTCCCTCACGCGAATTCTCCATGAGAGTTACGTGTGTCATCCTTCTGACAAGTAACACCTGATTCGTCCTTTCGCAGGAGAGAAGCTGCGGGATGTGTACGTGTACGTATTGATGTCAACCAAAGGTTCGCTCTGCCGAAAGTGTAGTCACAGAAGCGGTCGCTCATGCGCGGCGGAGAAGTCAGAAGCGTTAGAGCGCTCCGAGCACCGGTTCTCAGACGAACCGTAGAGTCGTCCAGGCTATCCTTTACTCGCGTCTCGAACACGTTCCCTCAGAACATCCATCTTTCCTGCCACAGAAGCTCCTCATGGATGCCGCGCTGCTCATCATAGTGCATTTGGGATCGGGCTGATCGGTGCAAGCCGAGGCCAAGGGGACCTGGGTATCCAGTGCTTAGTATGTAGAGTTCAGGGACGATACTGCTTACAAACTCAAGTTAGCCCGCATTGGTGCTTCCCCGCGGAATACACGAAATGACGATATGGTCTCAAACGCATCATTCAAGGTTTCGGATGCACTTAATGAACGAAATCATAAAACTTTGGGAGTATCACCCTCTCCGCTACGAATAGCTTCGCCGTAGGCTACCCAGGGGGTTGCATGGGCCTAGCTTCGGCAGGAACCCGTGTACTCTTGATATATTGATGCCGCATCCGGGAAATTCAAGAGTATTGATCGCCCCTTAACAGTTGGGTTTCGACATCGTCCTTGCAATACCTTTCAAGTTCTTCTTATGTAATCTCAGGCTATCGGCAAGTTATCATGTTTTCCGGGTACCACATGTTTCTATCCTACAACGCCCTTCCCTTCGGGTGGTGCTACTGATTCTGGTTTAAGAAGGTGAAGCACTGCCATAACTCAAGGTTCCGAGATAATTGTCAGCGCAGCGCGGGACTGCGCCCCCTACAGCCTTGGCCGAATGGGCGTCATCTCCGGCTGAGTGGTCTGCGCTTGCATTCTCGCCGCCCACTGCGCCATGTGGTCCACCAGTTCTCTCAGCTCATCTGGTTGGTTCGCGGCGTGAACGACAACCCGGATGCGCTCCTCCCCGCGGGGCACTGCAGGGTAGGGGACCGAGATGCAAGCGTATCCGAACTGGCGGAGGTGCGCTGCGAGCGCGGTCGGATGCTCAGTGAGGATGGGGAAGATGGGGCTGACGATGTCGCTCGGGAAGCTCGATGGCATGGGTCTAGCACGGAGGGGGAGCAAGTTGGGCGGAATGTGCTTGAACGCTTCGTTCAGTAGCTGATGGAAGTAGTCGGCGATGCGCCGAAGACGTTCTCGTCCCTGCCGAGACATAGTTAGGCGGATATGACGAGGTGAGGCGGCCTGCTCACCTCATCTCCAGCAGGGCCACCGATGTGGTCGAACGAGGCATTCAAGACGCAGACGGACGTGCGCGGCATCGACGTCGTAAATATGAATGGCCGGCCATAATTGATGATATATTGACGGACGACGGGAGTGGTAAGAATCACCGCTGTAAACTTCGTGTCAGTAATCGGCTAGATAGCGGGCCAAGAGAATATTGGACCCACCACCGCTAGCTGCGCGTGCCTTCCCGAACGTGTGAAGCACCGTATCGATCCGTCCTGTCAATCCGAGCGCGGCGATGAGCCCCCGCCCTTGAGGGCCGAGGATTCCGGTGGAGTGAGCTTCGTCAACCATGATGTGGCGACAACCGGGCGGGACAAGCTCGTCCGCGATCTGCACGATCTCGGGGAGCGGAGCAAAGTCGCCATCCATGCTATAGAGACTCTCCACTGCAACGAACACAGTGGACTTCCCCGCAGAAATCGCAGGATGCGCGCCGAGGACCCGTACTAGGCAATCGTGAAACGAGGACACCGAGTTGTGCTTGAAGGAATACACGGAGTCTTTCGCCCGGCACTCCCCCATGCCGTCGCGGCTAGAAGTGTGGACAAGCTCATCGATGATGATCGCGTCGCCGCGCTGAGGAATAGATTTCCAGAAGGCGACGTTGGCATCGAAGCCGGAGTTGCAGAGGAGGGCGGCGGGCGCGCCGAAGAAGTCCCTCATGCGGGTTTCGAAGGCGACATGGACCGCGGTGTTGCCGTGGAGTACCCGGGCACCGCTGCTTCCAACAATGCGGTCCGTCTCCGAAAGCATCTTCAGCGCTGCAGTGCGAAGGGTTGGGTCAACAGTGAGGGAGAGAGAGTCATTAGAAAAAACATCAGGGGCGGAGAGTGGAGACTCTTCAAGTAAGTCCATCGTGGGGATGGACAGCTTCTGACGCTTTGCAATAGCTTTGCTGAGAGATGCTGTGAGGGGGCTGAAAGACATGGTCTGTGATGGAGAAGGCGAGAAACAATCGTCATTGTCAGGTCTAAGAGCTGTTTTAAAGTGTTTTCACATCGTCCTGCTCTTGAGAGATGCAACGAGCTTTCGACTTGTGAACATCACCGTCACCACGTTCAAAATCTTCGTGATTTCTCCCCTTGACATTTAAGAAAGCTTCTGCGGTTCAATGTTCGGCTAAGGACTGATGTCCACATGAAGGCGCCTTCTCTGTCGTTGGCGAAGTGCAGCCCTTTACACTGCACCAGGCGAGGGCGGCGCGCACTCCATTGCTGTGGGCGAAGGTTCAGGTACCATTCCGGTTCATAAACCTTCCAACTGCCTGTTCTGTGCGAAATTAGCATATGTCTCCAGGCGCGAAGACCATGAAACAAACTCAGATCAGGGAAGAGAGGTATACCACCATCTTAGATCGAATAAAGAATGTGAATAGCTTCATACGCGTCCGTCGCCAGTCTGGAGATGTGCTAGGTTTGCAGTCACCCGACTGAGACGTCTCCATCCTCACGGATGTATATCCTGGTAGTATCGTCAACTACCCAATGATATGAACCACCTTGCCTTTCATGGGCAAGCTGAAACAATATCTGATATACATGCCGTGGGTCCAGTCAATGAGCCTTGGACAATTTCTCAGTAGTTAACCCGACACCTGCGTGAAGCGGAAAACGTTCGCACAACAGTAAGTCCCTTCGAACCATATACATGGCAATACACGAGTAAGACTTGCCTTGACACCTGTCGAGCCTCAACTCGGCATCATTTTGAGCAAGTTGTGGTGGGTCATCACTTTTTGGAGAGCCTCGCCAGGAGGTGGCGAGACGCCAACCGCCACGATGTCCCCCGTGTGGACCTTGGCCGTCGGAGAGGCTGAGCACTACGATCCACAAAACTCATAAGAAGCATAGCAATTTTGACGACCACTACCTGGGTTCAGTATACATTCCTCACGGCATTCTTCTCGACATCGTGAACTAGTAGCTGTGGTCCAGCCATTGTAGCGCGCGTGTGGCATCCACTGCCAGTTCTGTAGAAGGCTTCACGGCATGGATGCAACCCGCATGGCAGCGCGCATGGCGCATCAGAAGTGAAATGTATAGCCAAAAGGAATCGAATTCGAACACACCAATCCGCCTGAGCATCGGGCTCTGATAGGGGAAGGAAGGCGATGATGCAGCCGGGGATAGACCACTCATTGAGTTAAAGAGGCAGATTGGAAGCAGCGGTGTGTCCTGTAGAAATTCGCGGGCGCTCGGAGCGCGAGAGACGAGCGAGAAAGGCGAGGAGAGGAAACGAATAGAATAAGCGTT